>OLKM01000177.1:192500-195000 GCA_900291075.1 Melanogrammus aeglefinus
AGCACTGTCCCGCTGGATTACAACCCAGTGAACTAAAGATCTAATCATCCGTGACATTAAAAATCAATGGCATAAATTTGAGAATCAATACAGCATCGGAAAACTGAGACGTGTGCTTCCCAAGTGTATCAATACAGTCTTACGTGAACCTATCAATTCACTAGGGGCATGGGAAGAAGACGTTGCAATGGTACTCTTCGATTCAACCAATCTAAATTATGAGATATACCGGCTGGGAGACTGGCTCACTGTGGTCATAAAACAAGCCGTCAGGGAATAACACTTGTAACCCGCGGAAACTATAAGCAAAATGGACGTTTCAAAACAGTTGAAGAGAAGACCAAATGGATAATCACCCACCTGAAGCAACGAAGAACACTATTTAAAGATGCACTAAGCTACTGGCTACCACCTCTCAAAATCACAGAATCAGAAATCAGGGTGTAAACCTCAAAGCTATTGATCACCACTCTGCTCCCTCCCTCCCAACGTTTCTTCGCCATATTCATGATTGTGATTCGTATGCGGCAATGTGATGGAGAGGCAAGATGGATTCCCCCGAATCCATCAGGGAAGAGGGGCCCTGATTGGTCAGAAATGGGCCAGGAGTGATCTAAAATTGAAATAGGTTTAAAAACAGGCCAGCAGGCGCAGTCAACCAGAACATATGTTCTAATAGGGCACTTCACCCTCTGATACCTGACGGATGGCTATGTGGTATTGCTACAGATAATACTCAAAATAGAGCTCTTGAATCTTCCCACAGCACCTTTAATCAACCCTGAATGTGTTCATTCTCAAGGGTTCCTCTTCCCTGCATATTGAGGGGCCTGGGCCTGGGCCCTTCCACAACAAAGCAGTGATGAGGGGCTGTGTGCACACACCACGTGGATGGGACTTGGAGCTGGCGGTGGGTTGTCTGGACGTTGGTCCATGTCTGTGAGCCTCCATCTGGGTAGAGCCTCCATCTAGGTGGAGTCTCTAGCTGGGGGGAGCCTCACCAGAGAGAGCGCCAGATGGCGGAGGCCTGCTCTCTCCACGGGTCACACAGCTCCGCACACACACGTCGCGTGACCTCAGAACCAAAAACACTCTAAACTTAAGACAGTCAGCCTGGTGGTCTTTACACCAGATGAGGGTTGCTGGTTTGATTACTCTGTATGTTCATACTTACAGGGTTCCCTAGTTTAACACAAGTTGTGATTGTGACTAATAGCCTTTACAAGCCGGTTCAAAATCTCCCTCTGATCATAAGTGGGATTGTCATAAATGGGATTGTCAGATGTCTGATGGGTAGATCATTCTAAAAGCCTACCCAGTGGACTGTACCCACTAGTAGTACGGCGCATTGGTTGGATTGGGCAGCTCCCAGTCTCTACCAGCAGAAGATTGGGGTTGGACTGACTACTCCCAGTGAAAAAGTGAATTGACAAAATGTTGCGAAAATAGCAAAGAACCAACTGGATCATGAGTTAAATAGTCAATAATATAATATATTGCATAGGGCAGGTGATGATGAGGTAATGGTCGAACATGAAGATGCAGGGTTCCATTGCACTGAAGCCAATCACGACACCAGCTGATTTCAATCGTCTATCCAACACGCTCTGCTTGGTTGGAGTACAAACCTGTTAGCTCTTGGCCCGCCCTAGAGGCTGAGGTTGATTTCACATTAAGGTTAAGGAGAAGTTTAGATAATGTAATGATGTAATGTTATTATTAGGATAATATAATTTGGTACCATGAATTATAATGAGGTATAGAGCATTGGCATGGTGTCTGTAGAGCAGATGGTTGTACTATATTATATATAGTATATATATATATATTATATATATTATATATATATATTATATATATAATATATATATATATTATATATATATATATATAATATATATATATATATATATACACACGCTGTATATATATGCTATATTTGGAAAGATCTATTTATAAATAATTTAATAAAACTTTCTGGTATACATATATGTATATATAGAGCAGACGGTTTGTAAACTTGCTATTTTAAAAAGCAAGTTCAAACACATACAAATACATTTCTGCATAGTGAAAGAAAAGACACTATTCTTTCACTATTACTCATGTAGTAGACGCTTTATGCGCCTCAGTGACGTGCAGTGAATAAAGATCGATGTCTTTAAGGAGCAGGTAGGGGTTAGAAAGTAAAGAGAAAGGTCACTAAGGAGCAGGTAGGGGTTATACAGTATAAATACATTCATTAAGGAAAAGGTAGGGGTTAGACAGTACAGATCTATGTCACTAAGGTGCAGGTAGGGGTTAGACAGTACAGATCCATGTCACTAAGGTGCAGGTAGGGGTTAGACAGTACAAATCCATGTCACTAAGGTGCAGGTAGGGGTTGGACAGTAAAGATACATGTCATTAACGAGCAGGTAGGGGTTGGACAGAGAGGGGTCGTGGTGAGAACATGCGTGTCATTGGATATTGTTAAGCCCCCCTGTTGAGTCTCCGGGGG
>OLKM01000177.1:200000-215000 GCA_900291075.1 Melanogrammus aeglefinus
GGAAGCGCAATGGGTCTCTAACACAACCGTCTTTGTCCCTGACGTCGTTGAAATACCAATTACCTCATAACCTATTATTCCCGCCCCCCCCCCCCCCCCCATTAATGGTACGTCCCGGGAGCCGCACACGCTAAGCCGCGAAGACAGGCCAGGAAGTAACCATCGCGTCTTGAATTGGCGGTGAGTTTACGCCACTGCAAGGAGGGGGGTAAAGACGAATGACACGGAGCGTGAATGTGTGACCAAGTGTGCTTCATAACAGCCCTCCAATCCCACGGAGAAACCTGCCGAGTTAAGTCGGCTTTTGAGGTTAGCCAGACATAGACGCTAAACTCTTAAAGAGGCAGCCGGCTAGCTTTCCATCTGGTGTGGTGGGAGGCAGGCTGGTTCCGCTCCACGCTCTTATCAAACACAAGGCGACGTCAAGGTACCAAAGAGGAAAATAAATCTATAAAAATAGAGACGTCACTCTATAACACTGGATCGATCTGGCCCGAATTTGACCATCTATTTTATATACACGACCTGACGCGACTCATCAACAATGAGCCTAATTAACATAGGCCTACACGCCAGACTACGCTACCCAAAATGTACAAACTTTACAAAAAAAAATGTTTTAACCATCTGAATTAAATCAAAAATATAAATAGCCTATACTAGAGTGCTTGATAGTTGCTAAATTGTCAATATCCCACAAAAAGTTACCGTCTTCAGTTATTGCGTAGGATTTTATTCGGCGTTAATTGATACTCAAGGACTGGTACCCATGTCCGGTAATACCGGCGTTGACACTAATCTCCCTCACAGCCTCGCTCCTGTTTTTCTTTGCGCGAGAGGGATGTTACGGCAAAAGGGCGCATGCACGATCAGCCTCCAGATAGGACAGCATTGCAAAGAAACGTCATTATTTTGAGAGCAGGCTTACTCTATTAACAGGTTTATCACAAGGATTTACTTGGTTGGAAACATGATTCTGGATGGAATTTATCAATTGTATTTTCTAGTGAATAGAACAAGATTGCTACTAACGGGCGTTTTATTTTTTTTAATCGTTATGGCTAGTGACCTTTGAACCTAGTTTTCTTGGCTGCCAGGCACCCATAGGCCTATTGTATCCACCCGCCAGTTGGCAATTTTTTGAGCATTTAACAGAACTAGCACCATCCATGCTTACTTTCAAATGTGAGAGACAAGGGAAGCAGTAATAAGAGATTCCAAATACAACTCACAAAATAAAAGTCCGGTTTATTGTCAAACAACAAACTTTTCACATACATCAAAACAGGCCATCATAAAACAAAAAAAGTCGCTGACGAAAAACAAAAATTAAAAAACGGTAAAAGAAAAGGGACCTTTTCTTTGGCCTTGCCCTCCCATACAAACAAACTAGTTATGGTACAACTAAAGTACATACATTAAATTTACTGGAATGCTCCGAGTCCAACGGCTTAACAGGAACTTTAACGTGTTTTTCTGTCTGAGATCATAACATGGTCAACCAAGCAAAATCTGTTTGTTTTTTTAAAGAAGCACCGATTTTGGTCTAGGGAGTTTGTTGCTGAACAGACCCCCCCCCTCCTAACAATATGTACAAAAATATAAAATGTAAATAAAAATACAAACAAATTCTCCTTTTGTGTTTGTTAAGTTGTTGAGAAGGTTGAGCCGAGTTCTGCACTGCTCTAGCGCGGGAATCTTCTAGAAAATATTTTCGCGGTTGAGGGGGGGGATAGAGAGTGAACATGAAGTTGAACTCTACTTGCTAAAGACCATGTTTTTATTTTTATTCATTTTTTGAATGTGTTTTTTGCTCCACCGTCGCCCTGCTCCTCTACCTCTGGCACCCTAAGGTCAAAGGTGGAGTAACAGGAAGTGGATCAGCAGGGATTGCGGCATTGGGTTGGGGTGGTGTTGAGGGGGGGATGTGGGGTGGGGAAACACATCAATCATCATCATCTTCTGTCTTCTGCTTCTTGGTCTCCACATCATCCTGGAAACGCAAGAGGAAGAGAAACACGAAATAAAGTCAGTTACTGGGACCAGATTCTGGGACTCGCCCACCAGGTGGGTGGGCGGCTGGGTCACCTGGAGAGAGGTCAGAGGTCAATGCTGCTCACCTCGTCATCATCCTCGTCATCCTCAGCCGCCCGTTTTGTTCCGCCCTCGACGTCATCGTCATCCTCCTCGTCGTCCTCTTCATCTCCTAGAGAAACACCAAGCTGTCAATCAAACGGCCCGGAGCCCCAGCCCCTCCCTTGGCTGAGTCGAGATGCAGTCTTAAAACCATTGTAATCTAGTCACCTTCTGCATCATCCTCCTCCTCTTCCTCATCCACTTCCTCCTCGTCTTCCTCGTCTAGCTCGGGTTCTCCGTTCTCCTCGTTCTCCTGCGGGTGAAAGTTGGACACCAAACGTTAAAAAACACACCCTTCTCTGAGTAGATGTAGAAACGTATAGCGGCCACTCTCTTCACACCTGTGTGTATGTGTGCGTTTGTACCTTTCCGTTGGTGGCCACATCTTTTCCGTTCTCCTTCTCTTCTACCAACTTCTTCTCTTTCAGGTCCTGGTAAAAAAAAGAAAAAAAAAGAAAGAAAAAACAGGTTAGTCAATGTTAAATCTTAAATGCCACTCATGGATTTACAAAACACAGTTAAGAGCAAGTTGTGAGTGATTAAGCCACGGCCACTAAACTAATCTGTGCCAAGAAAAGCTAGCTATGCATTCTTCACGTCTCCCAGTCAAGCTAGGCACTTAGGCTGGTTGGTTGGTTGGTCGCAGCAGATATTTCCAAGACCAGCCCATCCGCCTCCCGCCCACTCCATCCACTTTAATGTGTTGTAATCTGATACTTTGATGTGCGTCCAAGGCACTCTGGGTATTGTAGTTCGATCGGGGGTCTCACTAGCGCCATATGTCACAAGACACGCCCGGGGAAAACACTGCAATACCCAGAGTGCACAGCTCCATTTAAATACAAGCGCAGAACCAGCAGGCGCGACGCTGGCCGATTTAACTGAAGGTTTAAAGGACAATAGAAGACGACACATGGCTCCGTGCTATCACAACTAACCGCCGACAAAACACACGGCCCAAGCCCGCTGTCTTTACCGTAGAAAAGCTGGATATTAACCTTGCTCATAAAAACAAGACTAGTCGTTCTCGGTTCTATTTATAGCCTAGCGTACAAACGGTCCTCAATTTCCTTGTTTAGTCGACTCGGGTATGTGGGCTACATATGGACAACACACGCACGTCTAAATCCAGTAGTTTTATTGATTCCCTCGCATAATCTTTTTATCTGTTAAGCCGTTTATCCACAGCATCAACACATTGATACGACCGACGGGAGATGAATTATAGGTGCCTTCCACCTTGCCTTCTGCCGACATCGCAAACCTATGTTCAAACCTTTACCGTGTGCGTAAAACGTCAAAAAATGAACTACGGTTCCTTTCAAAACTATAAAATAATGTAAATAAAACTGACCAACCATACAAATGCATAACTCTCTTACGTTGCTTTGGTCCGTTCAAGTTTCAGAAAAGCATAAAAAGCCAAAGGGAGAAAAACGAATATCCGCGGGGGGAAGAGAGCCGAACGCACCGGTCATCCCATCGAAAACCTCTGCGGTACCCATACGCAGTGAAGTGGAAAATACAAACACCAAAACTTTTGGTCGAGGAAAGAGGAAAAACGAGGTCCGAAAGCGAAAGAATATATGAGCCAGACGCGCGAGCAGCGAGTTGCAGCTTGTCGGCGGAGAGCGCGAGGTGAGAGTCCGGAGGCTCCCGGTGCTGCGCGAGGCGCTCCGGCACCGAGCAACAGAGCCGCTCTAGTTTAATAATAAATAACGTTGATGATCGACCGGTAACTGTCTAGCCGTTCAGACGGACCGAAGTCAAGTTATTGCCTAGATTAAACATTTGTTGTGTATTTATGGTGCCCTGACTTGCGTGCGTAATGGGCACAGCACCCCGCGCGCTACCTGTCCATTCAAAAGAGTGGAAGAACCGGACTGGCCAACATACCCCGAACCAGCGGAGCTCCGCTAGCATCGGGACCGTGGTCTCCTCACCATCATCACCGTCATGGAAGTATTTATTGAACAGATCATTACCAACCCATTTGGTTAAAAGCGGAAGGTACAAGTCTCGTTTTGCACGCACTATACGTGGCCAATAGTAACATTTCATAAGGGAATTATTTCGGCGATACGCGATGTTCTGGACCATGTTTACGGGGCTCTGAACAGAATAGTTGTGCCCCGGACTACAGGAATTGGCAGTTGGCTCGTTAAATCTCCCGTTTAGAGAGAAAGCGACACGCTTGTATAAACAAAGAACCCGCGCAGACTGTTACACTATGCACAATGAGAGGCAATGCTTGTAAACGCTGCCTATTGCCATTATGCGGTCCACGGAGATCTCGCTGTATTCTATTATTGTCCCCCACTACTGCCTTCGAACAGAGACGCCTGAATCCTCTCCCGGAGTGGATAAAGAGCGTGTGGCGCGTCTACAGAGTTTGGAGTCCGAGCGAGTGCGGCGCCACGGAGAGGAAAAGGGTTTTAAAAAAAATCTAGGTTACAGCCGGTTAAAGCTTATTCTATGGAAAAGCTTAACGGATATTGATTCAGTAGAAAGGGTGAAAACAGCTTACCTTGGCAGAGATATCCTTGCCGGAGTCGACTTTTGTGTCTGCCATTTTTTTGTTGAATTAAAATAAAGGACGGTTGAAATTAAAGGTTGGAATAAAGTAAATCCCTTTTCCGGCTATGTATCAATCAATAGGATATTGTGCCAGTGGCCAATGTTGGTGACGGCCGCTGCTTTAATATAGGCTTGTGGGCGGAGATAAGAGGCGGCCAGTAGGCCATGATTGGCTGGAACCGCCACAGAGGTGTGCGCTTCGCGCGTTGGAGTGGAACAATGGATAGAATTTCTAAACCCAGAGGACACACCCCCCCCCCCCCCCCTCCGTGCATCTGATTCACTCCCGCTACTGCAACTGGCCTTTGGCGAACACATAGTCGGATTAAAACATCACCAAACTAACCCAATCCCTTCCATCAAAAAAAGACATGTGACGAAATCTGTCACTGTATAAACACACCACGCATACACGCGCGCTCATATAGTGTACTGGGCTCCGGTACACGCAGGGTTGCAATTTGATTGATTGATGGGGATCTCAGCAATTCAAGTGGCAACTACCGACCGTTCTTCCCACAGCACCGACGGAAGGGAGACGGGATACTCGAGGTCCACAATAATCAAGAAATAAATACAAAAGTACCCTAAAGGTTGTGCAAAAGTACGGTCCGTGGCCGACGGGAGAGCGGACCGCCCTTTGTGTCGCCATATGCTCATTATCAAACATAATGAAAGCCATTGGGAATGTAAATGTGGAGCCCCGCGGCCATGTCACATAGCCCTTGATCGTCGACTACACGCCCCGCCCCTTTTCCGTCCATGTTTGAAACTCCCTCCCAGCGCGCGCCGCGAATGCTCCGTGTGTGTGTGTGTGTGTGTGTGTGTGTGTGTGTGTGTGTGTGTGTGCGCGTGTGTCAGTCTGTGCCTGTGTGTGTGTGTGTGTGTGTGTGTGTGTGTGTGTGTGTGTGTGTGTGTGTGTGTGTGTGTGTGTGTGCGCACTTGCCATTCGGCGCCTTTATATAACAGCCTATCAATTCGTGCGCCAAGGTCGATCACCAACAACACGTCCAAACCCCTTGCTGGACATTTAAAACACAAGTACAAGTGATTTTGGTATCTTTGCGAGGCATGTGCAGAGTTAATCGGTGAACATGGTGAATGCAGTGTAGTGCTCGTGGCCTCATTTCCTCCATTGTTGAAAGACACGAGAAGATGCCCGCCGTGGAAGAAAGCAGTGCGAGACAGACATGCGATGACACAAGTGCGAAAAATAATAATGTGCTCATGAGTTGACACGCATTCTTATGAAAGACACGGGCAAACGGATATTTTCCTTACCGATTTTTGAACACATGGCTTTTACAAGCGGAATATGAGTTGTACAAAGCGGCAAAAACAGCCGACATTGGTCGTTCTGATAGGGGGGATGGGAGCAGACTGTAGCAAGGCAAAAGTAACCCACATTCACATTCTACTGGTATGACGCACACGGCGGAAGAGACGACTCTGATTGGCCGAATAAGTGGGATAAACACAAGTGTTACAAATAACGAGGCTTGATTGGTTACCACGAACGTCCATCAATTCAAGCGAGTTTAAGCCGGTGCGTCGTAAATACGGGATACTGGATCTGGATTGTGGAGCCCGGGGTGTTGGACTTGTAATAATATTTTCAAATGAATTTCTAAAATAATGACCTGCCCATCTGAAATCACTGACACTATTTACAATGTGTGTGTTTTTTCTTTTTAAACCTGTAGGCCTAAGACAAGGATTTGCTAGGAAATACGACGTGATTTAATTAATCTCAGTGAAACCTACTTTAAATTGCTCACTGGGTGCAAAGTGGTTGGTTGGATATACATTTATTTCAAGGAAAATATATAAAGAAAGAAAAGTACATACAAAAAACGGAATCAGTCCCATTAATTAATTATATGGGGGTATTTACCTTCTGGAGTACAGTTCAATTGGAAAACAAGGGGGGCTTTATTCGTCCACTAATGAATTGTGGATGAGTTGAGACAAGAGGCACACAGTAGCTCTACATTACACTAACGCACCAACATAGTTTCATGCACACTGATGCACACGACGGGCAAGGGACAACAGGACCTCTGCTAGACCACCACACTCATGCGCGCGCGCGCGCACACACACACACGCGCGCGCACTCACACACACACACACACACACACGCACGCACGCACGCACGCACGCACACACACACACACACACACACACACACACACACACACACACACACACACACACACACACACACACACACACACACACACACACACACACACACACACACACACACACTCACTCATACACCCACACACACAGAGCCATTGTTGTACCACAGTGACATCACATTAAAACACTAGTCTCACGTTTCAATTTATTTTTAAAAGCCAAAGTATTATTACCCAGAATCATTCAGGGGGGCCCGGAACAGCTGTGCGTGTCAAAATAAATGTTAAATAAAACTTACGTGTACATGCGCTCTTAACGTGTTAATCTCACATCCTGCTATAGCGGCCGTGGACCGGGGGTAGAGATAATGTGTAGATGTGGTCCCCACGGTGAAACATCTGACTTCCTGTTGTTTTTCAGCCTGGATCTACACTACGAGAACATCTATGCGGTTCTCCTTGTCCACATCAAATGGTTGGTTACACGTTCCACTTCAAGTTCTGCCCTCGAAAAATAAGTGTACTTTCAGATATGGGAAGAATTCTGCCTCTCTCTGCTTTGGTGCTGCATAACTTATCGGTCCATTAGCAAACGTATGACTATTTGTAGTATTTGTTGGTAAGTGCACAGCACCGGGCCCAGGGATGCGTAAAGGAGACTCAGGGTTCGAACCAAGAACCCTTTTGGCTGCGAGTCAAACGCCCTGTCCACTACTCGGCTGTCTGTTCTGCGCTGATAGTGAAAGTGATCTGCTACTCTCTGATAGCGGAAGTAATTGGCTCCAAAAAGGAATTTAATATGCTCTGATGCGAGGGAAAAGTCAAATGTGCCACTCTCTAAACAGAGCAGCCATCTTCAACGGAATAACCCATTCATGTCTGGTCATTTCTAGTCTACTCTACTCTACTCTACTCTACTCGGTTCTACTCTCTCTCTGGAACCCAGCCTTTACTACATCCTGAGGGACGCTGATGATGATTATGATAAACCTGCAATGACATACAAACCTATATACTGTAGATGATATGGTAAATAATCCCATAACCCTGGCATTGCCTTGCTCTACCTTCAACACAGGGAACAGAACCCTTTACCCGTATTGGTAGTGCCTTGGTCTACCACTTGAGGGCACAAATAAACACAGTGTGTACCTTCCTTTGAATAACACATGTGGTTATTTAAAGGAAGGCAACAAAGCAACGTAAATGATCTCAGATGGAAAAAAAAATAAATAACTAGACCTGGTCATGTGACACAAAGATGCTAACTGATAGGTTCCCCAAAAAGTAAAACTAGGCTAGCACAGTTTATCAAGGGCCCATAAGTTGTACTTGTTTTTTTTAGAGGGGCCTTCTATTAAAAGGGCCCCAACCATGGCAGTTTAATTGAAATTGTACAAGCAAAGCGACTATCGTTGTACACATTCTGCATTTTACAGCTAGCTGTTAGCAGGTCAATCCGGCCTTAGTAAACTTCTGGTACTTTGGCATAGTAGAACAGAGCTAGACGCCACTTTTCTAGATGTTTCTTGGGGCTTCAAACTAAAGATTTTAATTAACAGAATAATGATAGTTCAATTCTACTGCCAGAGCCCATGATTAAGGTACCGGGCTCACTGCTGTCGTCTGTCTGAGAAACCCTTCCATGGGATCAATAATGCATGTAAAAGTTTAAGAGAACAGTTAGCTTTTCCTAAAATGACTGCCGTGGAGAATTATTTAGCAATGCCGTCAGGTAGTGGTCTTCATGTAAAGCATTTTAAAACAAGTTGCAAATCAGTCACCTGCTGGAACCCAGCCAACCACGAGTAAACAAATTCATGGCAGTGATGAAAGTTTGATCCGGACTTTCGATCCACCCTCGGCCCTCACTGAAGACCAATGGCAGTCAAGTTAGCTTAAAGGAGCTATCATGCTACTCTAGTTAGCCTACGTATCTAAAGTCAGTCAGTCTACATGGGCGCTACCATGCTACAGTGCCAAACGTTTACCTGAAGGAGACGCTTTGCTACCAAACCTGAAGTGAGCCTACACAGGAGATGCTTTACCTAAAACTAACCTTGAGATGCTACCATGTTACTGTATTTTAAAAACATATAGTAGGACAAGATTTACCAATTAGTGACCAAGCTAAAGTTGGCCTACAAGGTTGCCAACATGTTACAAACATGAACACATTTAGCAGACCATTATCTACCATGTTACAGCAGACCTTACGGCACAGTCAAAAGACAACATACACCAGCCCTAATAAGTAAGTCCCAAAATGGTGGGCTAGTGATATTGCGGTTTCCCCACATACTTCCTGCCAGGTTTTTCAGACCTCGTGGGCCCTGGTTCTATCTAGTCCACACGGATCAGATTTTTTGGTGAAACCGCATAAGTCTTGTTCGTTTTCGGCCGAGCTGGCGAATCCGGTGCCCGAAACCGCACATTTCTGTATGTGCGCAGGCTTGATGCGCTCCACTTTTTTCCGTGGAGAACCAGCGCCTTGAATATTTACTACAGCGTTTCTACAGCTCGATGCGGTTTCGCAATGACTCCATCTTTACAGAGATATTCCTGAACCGCATAAAACGAAACCGGATCATTTTCGCCCGTTTCGGCTCCGTGTGGACGGGGCCTAAAGCTAGCTAGCCCCATCTAGCTTGTGTTTAGAACCAAGATGGCCGCTAGATGAATAAAGCCCAGGCTCAGCAGTGAGGGAAGGAGAAGAAGGAGGGGAAGAAGTAGACAGAGAAGGAGAAGAAGAAGGAAAGTAAGAAGAGGAAGGAGGAGGAGAAAAATAAAGAGGAGAAGAAGGAGGGAAGGGAAAGAGAAGGAGAAGAGGTAGGAGGAGACAAATAAGGAGAAGAAGAAGGAGGGAGGAGAAGAAGACGGAGGAGGAGAAGAAGGAGAAGATGAAGAAGGAGGAGGAGAAGAAGTAGAAGAGAAGGCAAGAGAAGAAGGAGCGTGAGTGGAGCTCTTCCCAGTGTGTGCAGAGTCGTGGAAGTCGTGTGTGGACCTGCCTGGGCCTCCGAGACGCTGATGTGGGGGTGAAGGGGGGGAGCATGTCTATCTCCCTAGAGGAGCAAGGTCCACGTGCTCACACGTGCACGCTCACCTGGGGAGAAGCAGCCTGCGGAGCGGCGGCCAGCAGAGATCTGGTTACCTGGCCGGTGTGGTTGCCGGGGTGTCCGACACACGCCCCCTGGTGGTATGTGAGGGAGCATGTCTATATGTGTGTGTGGGTGTGTGGTGCGTGCGTGTGTGTTTGTTTGCATTGACAAACTGTGTGTCGTGAATGTGTTATGAGCTGTACTGCATTTCTGAATGTACAAATAATTTAACCATCACCATCTAGGCACGTCTTCCTCTATCATCTGAGGCCTACACACTTACCGGCTTACCGGCTTACGTACCTGTATTTGTGTGTTTTCATCATATCATATCCGCGAACAGATACATAATCAGCTCACAGGGCCGTTTCTGGGCGAGGGAAACAGGAGCATGTGTTCAAATCGTGTGAGTAAACACGTTTTTATGTCAGCTGGTCATATCAGTATGCTAATGATTTCACGGATGGAATAATCACTATTCACTCATCACATATCACTATTATCCTGACCCCTACAATCATCAGGGATATGCTAATGATTTCACGGATGGAATAATCACTATTCACTCATCACATATCACTATTATCCTGACCCCTACAATCCACAGGGATATCCCTCACTCTCTCTCTCTCTCTCTCTCTCTCTCTCTCTCTCTCTCTCTCGTCTCTCTCTCTCTCTCTCTCTCTCTCTCTCTCTCTCTCTCTCTCTCTCTCTCTCTCTCTCTCTCTCTCTCTCTCTATCTCGCCCCCCCTCTCTCATTTGATTGAGCTGAGGGGTAATGTGAGAGCCCCGTCCCTTTCAATATTCAATATATTCTCTCTCTGCTCTCTGTAATGGTCTCTCTCTCTCTCTCTCTCTCTCTCTCTCTCTCTCTCTCTTCCTCTCTCTCTCTCTCTCTCTCTCTCTCTCTCTCTCTCTCTCTCTCTCTCTCTCACTCTCACTCTCTCTGCGGTCTGTAATGGTCTCTCTATCTTTTTCTCTCTGCTGTCTGTAATGGTCTCTCTACCTCTCTCTCTCTGCTGTCTGTAATGTTCTCTCTACCTCTCTCTCTGCTGTCTATAATGGTCTCTCTACCTCTCTCTCTCTATAATGGTCCCTACCTCTCTCTCTAATGTCTGTAATTGTCTCTACCTCTCTTTCTGGTGGTGTGTGTAATCGTCTCTCCTACCTCTCTTTCTGCTGTTTGTAATGGTCTCTCTACCTCGCTCTCTGCTGTCTATAATGGTCTCTCTCTCTCTGCTGTCCTTAATGGTCTCTCTGCCTCTCTTTCTGCTTTCTGTAATGGTCTCTCTCTTTCTCTCTCTCAGCTGCCTCCAATGGTCTCTCCCCCTGTCTCTCTCTGCCTCTGTAATGGTCTTTCAGCATCTCTCTCTCCCTCCCTCTCCCTCTTTCTCCCTCTCCCTCTCTCTCTCTCTCTCTCTCTCTCTCTCTCTCTCTCTCTCTCTCTCTCTCTCTCTCTCTCTCTCTCTCACATTATTGTTTATAGTGATCTCTCGCCCTGTCTCCTTCTCACCCTTCACTGTCTCTCGCCCGCTCTCTCTCTGCTGTTTGTCTTGGTCTCTGTTTATTCTCTCAATTTCTCCCCACATGTCTTTCATTCTTCCGGTCTCCCCCCTTCTCCCCCTCTTCCTCCCTCCTCTTCTCCATCTATCCTTTCCTCCCTTCTGTTCTCAAATTGTTAATTCCCCTCTCTCTGCCCTATCCTATTTTCTCTCTCCCCATCTCCCCTTTCTCTTCTATTCTCTCTCTCTCCTCTCTCCCTCGATTTCTCTCCCCAATCTACATTCTTTCTTTCCTCACCCATTTACTCTCTTTCTTTTTCCTCTCTCGCTCCAGCCTTCATCTCCTATCTCTCTCTCCTCCCATCTTCTCTCTCTCTCCCTCTCTTGTCTCTCTATCGATCGCCTGGCAAGGGCATTATGTCTGATGTATGACATTACAAAGAGAGAGAGAGAGAGAGAGAGAGAGAGAGAGAGAGAGAGAGAGAGAGAGAGAGAGAGAGAGAGAGAGAGGAGAGAGAGAGAGAGAGAGAGAGAGAGAGAGAGAGAGAGAGAGAGAGAGAGAGAGAGAGAGAGAGAGAGAGAGAGAGAGAAGAGAGGGGAGTCTACGATATCACCACACTAATAAACATCAGAGTGTGTCTGGAAACATGCGTTTCTGTTTATGAAAATACAGTAGATGTGTTTGTACAAATGTATGTATTAGTGTGTGTGTGTGTGTGTGTGTGTGTGTGTGTGTGTGTGTGTGTGTGTGTGTGTGTGTGTGTGTGTGTGTGTGTGTGTGTGTGTGTGTGTGTGTGTGTGTGTGCATCAGTGAATCAGAGGTCACCCATGAGAGGTGAGAGGCGGAGAAAGGGAGGGGGGCAGAGAGAGGGAGGGGGGAGGGAGGGGGTAGAGAGGGAGAGGGGAGAGGGAGGGAGAAGAGAGGGGGAGACAGTAGAGGGAGGGGGAGGAGAGGGGGAGACAGTAGAGGGAGGGAGGGAGGGGGAGGGAGAAGAGAGGGGGAGACAGGAGAGGGAGGAGGGAGGGGGGAGATGGAGGGAGGAAGAGAGAAGGAGGGGGGAGAGTGTTGAAAAGCCAGTTTGTCGTAAAGGATTGACACATTGACATGGGAACACGCGTGGTTCGTAATCAAAACATTATACGTACAAATACAACACTACACACACACACACACACACACACACACACACACACACACACACACACACACACACACACACACACACACACACACACACGCACACACACACACACACACACAGACACACACACAGACACACACAATGCATAAACTACATGTATGTGTATAGTGTATGTCTTTAAGTGTGTCTATGTGTGTGTGGGTGTAGCGTGTGTCTCTAAGGGTGTGTGTGTGTGTGGGTCGAGGGTGTCTCTATTTGTGTGTGTAGTGTATGACTATGTGTGTGTCTATGTGTGGTGTGTGTGTGTATGTGTAGTGTCTGTCGCTATGTGTGTGTAGTGTGTTTGTGTGTGTTTGTGTATGTTTAGTGTCTGTGTGTGTGTATGTGTGTGTGTGTAGTGTATGTCTAATTGTTTGTGGGTGTGTGTCTAGTGTATGTGTGTGTGTCTATGTGAATGTTGTAGTGTGTGTGTCTATGTGTGTCTATGTGTGTGTGTGTGTGTGTGTGTGTGTGTGTGTGTGTGTGTGTGTGTGTGTGTGTGTGTGTGTGTGTGTGTGTGTGTGTGTGTGTGTGTGTGTGTGTGTGCGTGTGTGTGTGTGTGTTGTCTTGGCGGGCCCCGGGCCGTGGATCTAAAGCCAGAGTTATGTTAGAAAACAAGCTGGAACACCGGGCCCCGGCTCCGCCTACCACCCAACACACACTCACCTCTTCCCTAGCCCCCAAACCTCACCCCGCACCCCCCCCCCCCCCTACCCCCACACACACCAGCAGGAACACAGGCTCCCGCTTCTCCTCCTGCTCTCGGAAATACGAGCGGGAGGGACTGGGCCACTCGGTGGTGTGCATTACCAGCTTTGAGCTACAGACCCATACATCTGCCGGTGGTCCTTACCACCAACACCCCCTGCCTTGGAACCTCTGAGCAGGACTCATAAAGTGCTATCGTTACAGTAAATACAACCCTCTGTATTCACTCTGTATCCATGAAGGTGGACTTCTACCAGCGTCCACCAGTAGAAGACTGTGGTCTGTAGTTGTATTGGGCAGCTCCAAGTGTCTACCAGTAGAAGCTTGTGGTTGTACTGGGAAGCTCCTAGTGCTGCTCAGTACACTTTGTTCTTTTGGATCCGAAGAGGGAAATGCAAACATAGCTCATGTGAACGTAGCCTTATACAAATGCCTCCCCATTAACAATACAATGTGTCATTTTGCAGTCACAATAACCGTACTATTCAACCAGAATTTGGCCGGTCAATAAATTTGTGTTTTCCAAGAGAAAAAAATATTTACAGGGTCAAAGTACCGAGTACTGAATCATCATGTACTCATCTTTTAAACAACATGGTCTAGGTTAACGTCATGATAACACAACCTCAACACACACACACACACACACACACACACACACACACCCACACACACACAAACTCACATCAACACACACACACACACGCACGCACCCACATGCACCAGCGCTGGCATACACACTTAACTACCACTGATGTCCGCTGGACTTCATCAAATGCTTAAATCCATCCTATTGTTACACAGAATTGATTTGTAGACAGATGTTTTAACCTTTAGATGGCAGCAGTGAGGCAGGACTAAGACTCTGTGTCAGTCATGTAGGTAAAGTTTAAGTGTGCTCAACTATCTACAAACTACCCCCCGCGGGGGAGAGAACCCTGAGGCCCTGACACACCAGGCCTGTGATTGGACATTGGGCCGTCGGTAAGCGTCATTGGTCCTACTTTCTGCGGAGTGTCCCGCGCTGCTGGCACTAGCCGGCAATTGGCTGTGATTTTTCGGCCAATTACGCATTTGAATTGTGGTTCGAGGGCGTGGTGAAGGAACTACCTCGAGATGGCTGTTCTTCAGCTAATCGATGCACTAGAAGAGAAACAGGAGTGAGCAAAGCAATATGGCTGGCCTTTAAACCAGCCATATTGTGCCTCGACAGAACCAGTTGGTAATTGTTGCTGTCGAAACATCTCCATAAGTCACCAGTAATCACACACACCGACACACACACAAGCTAGCACACGCGCTAGCACACCCATACAAGTCACACTTGCGCATGTGTGTGTGTGTGTGCACATACACACACCTGTGTCTTTGATACATTTGTTTGTGTGAAAATATGTCGGCGAGCTGCTGTCATTCTCAAATGAACAAAACCTTGATTCATCCCAGTTGTATGTGTGTATATTTGTAGTTGTGTGCAAGTGTATTTGTAGTTATGTATGCGTGTGTGTCAGCGTATTTGTTGTTGTGTGTTTGTGTGTGTGTGTTGGTGTATTTGTAGTTGTGTGTGTGTGTGTTTGTGTGTGTCAGTGTATTTGTATTTGTTTGTGTGTGTTAGTGTATTTTTATTTGTATGTGCATGTATCTGCATTAGTGA
>OLKM01000177.1:220000-295000 GCA_900291075.1 Melanogrammus aeglefinus
CCTTCTATAGACACAAGTCGCACCTGAACATAGTGCTTGTTTACTCGGATTAAACAAACAGAGCCTGCAGAACAAACATTAAAATCCAATGCTGTGGAGTCCAATGTGTAGAGCAAGGCAGTAGCCCCACCAGGGTTGGAGGTTCAACTCCATAAATATGTTTGTTCAAAATGAAAGGTGAATATGTTTATAGTTTGAATACCAAATAATTTCACAGAATTATTATTATTATTTTTTAAGTATGATAACAACGGATACTCTACACAGCATAGAAGTGGAGCGTGAGTAATCCTACTGGAGCGCGTTGGACTTCATCCACTCAACGTGCTATCATTAGCAGCTTTGTTGTAGCGCTCGGACCAACCAAGAGTTAGCCTAAACGTACTTACCCTGGTACTTACTGGGTTCAATACTCAACGGAAATACATTATCTTTTGACATTGAACTGCACTACACTAACACAAATACGGATTTTTTTTATATCAGCTTAGCCTATAGCTTATCCTAAGAGGTCTCTGTGGTGTGTTGTTGCCTTTATATAATCATCGTTATATGGCCCTTATATTCTGCAATGATCAAGACAATGGCGATGTAATAAATAAGATAAGACGGCAAATCATTAACCGCCGTCTATGAACAACTGAAAAAAAGAACGAAACCGGAGAATTAATCCTTTCAAAACCCTATTTGGGTAAACAGAAACTATCCTGAAGCTTATCAGCTCTGAACTTCAATATTTTAACATTGAAAACTGGTAAGCGTAGGACTATCCGTGGACGAAGACTAGATGGCGTCATCTAGTGGTCACTTGGAGCAACGGTAAGGCGCCAACGGTGGGTCCTCCCCCCGACGACATACTCTCAATACCTTGACCGCTGGGTGTCACATGGCTCCCGAGGAAAAAAATATATATAAATGATAAACAGTGTATTTTAATCTTTTTATCGGCTCTATCCCGTTCGAAGAAGAATATCCAAACTGTCCACAGACACATTCCATCTGCAAAACGAGGAAGCAAACTATTGAATGCGTGAGACTGCGTGTCTGACTGAAGAATACAGATCTTTACTTAGTTAGGTTACTTTTATCGAACAAACTGACATCGTAATACATCTTCAACACCCTAAATATATACCTATCATTTCGTGCCACGTTTGATTAGACCAAAACGTCAAATTAAATGCGCCATCGTGAGCTTTTCACCAACGTGTGCTGACTCGCATCATGGCGGGCTTAAGACGAAGTAGAGACGGCGGGGACAACAATGGAGTCGATAAACAACAACAACAACAACAATATGCCGTCAGCAGTCCGCCTGCTTACACTCTAATCTCTTCGAATGTCCACTGGTGTCGCTTTCTCACTCTGTGGTCGCTCCTACTGGGAATCCTATTTATTGTCTCGCGCGTCCTCCACGGTGACCGCGCGCTCGTTTCCACGCATGACAATACAGGCCGGGTGGGGGCGGAGAGGGTGTGTGTGTGTGTGTGTGTGTGTGTGTGTGTGTGTGTGTGTGTGTGTGTGTGTGTGTGTGTGTGTGTGTGTGTGTGTGTGTGTGTGTGTGTGTGTGTGTGTGTGTGTGTGTGTGTGTGTGTGTGTGTGTGTGTGTGTGTGAGGGGAGAGGGGGGGGGGGCGTGGGGGGAGGGGGGTGGCATGACTGCACGTCGTCGCCTGTTGGCAGCGCTGCTATTCATATGGAGAAATATTGACTGCAGTCGGCGCCTGTTGGCAGCGCTGCTATTCATATGGAGAATATTGACATGTGGGCAATGTGGCCTCCATTACTAACGGCGATACCTTTATTTTCTACGAGACCACTGGTTGTATGTTTAGTTGTTCAGGTGCCACGATACGGGCGCCCACGTTTTTATTCAAATTAGTTCAGTAATTATATAACAATCTCGAACGCAATGGGATCAAGTGTTTTGACTGCGATGGAAATTGGATGCGGGACTAACTACTGAATATGGCCATTGTTAAAAGAGCCACAACTAGGACCAGATGTGGAGTATATTTAGGACTACCTCTTTTTGGTTCCTAATCAAAGGTGGCTTTGTTTTTAATTGCTGTGTTATTGAAGCCCTGGTTTCCGTAGAGCGACAGTGTTGGTCTGAACGGTGACATGAAATACATTGAAATATGGAGGCGTTTGCGCATCCACCAAAAATCCCCTAACAGCGCCCCGCCCACCCGGCCCTCGCCACCGAACATCAAACGCTCCTTTGATATTATGGGATGGCCTCTCCAAGGGTCCTCTGTTCTGTCCCGGGGAGGGTGTGCTGAGAGATAATTTTTATTCTATAAATCACTCCATTACAGAGACGCTTTTCATAATTCATATTTTCGTTGTAGTTACCTGGCGCCCAGAAAGAAAAAAACGCTTTACAACGTTTTGCATCGTTGTATTTGTGTGTGTGTATCGCGTTAGTTACGCACTTATCATAGACCGCCACAAGACGGTCTGCTTAACATTATATAATACAAGATATAGATTATTTATTTCAAGAATAAATGTTTTTTATCTTTCAAAAACGACACAAAGCTACGTTGTTTCTGCTGTGTTGTCACGCACACGGTCTGTCGACTCGACCGGGAAGCATGGCTGCGCCGGGAACACAAAGACCGTCTTTTGCTCTCCTTCCATGACACGACTTGCGAGGAGCCCGAGACACGAACGTGAAATGGCGGCGCGAGGAGAGGAGGACAGTGAAACCTGAAGCTCGGAGCGAAAGTCGGAGCCAAACACCGGACTGGATCACGGTCGGCAGCGGATCCGGACTCGGGGACTCCAGACCGAATTGCCGGTCTTTTTTTTTTTTTAACTCGAGTAGTTATTTTTTTGTTCTAATCCATCTATAGGGATTTGACATTGGCTGTCATATAAACAACAAAGTTGAGAGTGGAGGGTACATAAAATACAAAAGGACATTCACAAAAGGGGAAGTTGCATAACAATACTGGTCTATTAACCACAGCATATGCTAACTTTAGTTCTTCCTGTGTTGTAGCTTGTCCAGCCTCTTGAAATACAAAACTCAGCCAAACAAGAATATACATGAAGCTCTAACTAGCGGTGCCCCAACTTTACCCCCCCCCCCGCCTCGCCTCTCTCTCTCTCTCTCTCTCTCTCTCTCTCTCTCTCTCTCTCTCTCTCTCTCTCTCTCTCTCTCTCTCTCTCTCTCTCTCTCTCTCTCTCTCTCTCTCTCTCTCTCTCTCTCTTCCCCCCCTCTCATCTAAAAATAAGCGCTAGCTCAGAGTCCTGTTGTAAGGTCACTCCCTGTTTGCTTTTGTCATACGCGGTTTAAAACTTCCCAGCACCTCCTCTCCTCAAATCCTTTCCTCGCTCCTCATGCACTCCGCCCTCGTTCCCCATCTCCTCTCCTTTATTCCTCTCATGTACCCTCCATTCCTTTCCTCCCTCCTCCCACACCAACTCCCCCCTCCTCTACTCACCCCCCTTCTACCCCTCCTCCCCCTCTCTCCTCCCCCCCTCCTCTCTCCCAGTCCAGACCATACATGGAGTTGGATGAGAAATGGACTCCAAACAGAGGGAGGAAAGGAGGGAGGGAGGGAGGGAGGAGGACATCAAGAGTGATGGTAGTGTTGGGAAACACACACACAAACAAACGCACAACGCACGCACACACACACACACACACACACACACACACACACACACACACACACACACACACACACACACACACACACACACACACACACACACACACACACACACACACACACACACACACACACACAGGCGTACATGCACCATCAGCGTTTCCTCGTCCAGAATCTCTCACCGGACTGGTTTTACGTACGGTAACACAACATGGACCTCCACCTCCTTCTCCCGCTCCTCCTCCACCTCCCCCTCCCCCTTCTCCTCCTCCACCTCCTTCTCCCCCTCCCCCTCCTCCTCCTCCTTCTCCTGCTCCCTGCCTGCTCCTTCCTCGCATTCACCTCCTCTCCTCCCCCCTCTCACCTCCACCCGACAGGAGAAAGACAATATTTGCTGTCTAGAGGGGCGGATGGGGGGGGGGAGGGGGAGGAGTGGGGGTGGAGCCAGCAGGAATGTGGAAGTGGCCTGGTTTTTTCGGTGGGTGCAGCGAGCAGTTTGAGAGGGCGGGGGTGAGGAGGGTGGAGTGGAGGGCGGGCGGGGTCGTGCACACGCACGTGCACACGGCACACTGATAAGGAGTGCGGGCGCGTGAGCCACGGCACACAGTGGTATCTGCCATGATGCGTTTCCTGTTGTTGTGGTCCTGTTTCCGTCCCCCCCCCCGAATGGGTTAGAAACACACAGACAGAGAGGACGGAGATGAAGATGAGGAAAATGTTGTTGGGGTGCCCACCTGAGTCTTGGAGCTCGGCGCTTTGGGTTAGAGTCTAGAGGGGGGCCCACCATGTGGCTGTTCAGGGGACACAAGTGGCCCTTTCATTGGCGGTTATCTGGTAACCAGCGTGAGTGGACGAAGGTAAGGGAGGAGTAAGGGGACTAGAAATAGGTGTGTGTGTGTGTGTGTGTGTGTGTGTGTGTGTGTGTGTGTGTGTGTGTGTGTGTGTGTGTGTGTGTGTGTGTGTGTGTGTGTGTGTGTGTGTGTACGACTGCATTGATCCCTAGTTGACCTTCATTTCGCTGACATCATTAATCAATAAGTCACCCTTTCACCAGGATCAAACTCTACACACAGACAGAGAGTCACCAGGGGAGAGAGAGAGAAAGAGAGAGAGAGACAACAGTATAGTCAGACAGACAGTGTAGGGGAGAGAGAGAGAGAGAGAGAGAGAGAGAGAGAGAGAGAGAGAGAGAGAGAGAGAGAGAGAGAGAGAGAGAGAGAGAGAGAGAGAGAGAGAGAGAGAGAGAGAGAGAGAGAGAGAGAGAGAGAGAGAGAGAGAGAGAGAGTAATCCGACACCTCCTTCCTGGGTCTCCTCAGGAGCAGGATAGGAGTGGAGGGCTATGAGGGCCTGAGAACACACACACTTTCCCCTAGCACTCGCAACCTTTCCTTCACTGTCCTTACCTCCACTCCATCCCTCCTTCCTTTTCCCCCTGTCCTCTCCTTGCCTTCACACCCTTATCTTTCTCTCTGTCCTTTCCTCCTTCCTTCCATCCTCATCCCCTTCCCTTCCTCCTTGTCTCCTTTCCTTCACAGCACAAAAAAAAAACCAGAAATACTTGTGTTCTGTTAGAACCGCACCTCACAATGTCCATCTCTAAGATGGTGGCGCTCCACACAGCAGCTCAGCCATACAGGAAGAAGACGGAAGTCTCCGGAATGAAACCGGTCCCAGCGACAAACAGGAAAGCCCCAGATTGAGGAAAAAAAAAGAAAGAAAGAAAGTAAAAAGCAGGAAACAAAATAGGCGGGCTTTTACTTGTCGCTCTGAGGTCACCAGCAGCCTCGTCCACACGGGGCTGTCCGGCCCCCGGCTCCATCAGAGAACACGAAACCACAGGAGAGCCCCCACCGCGTAAAGGGAGAGGAGTGGGAAGGCAGGTTCACGCACCTTCACCCGCAGGAGAAAGGTCTCGGCTTTCACGCCACAGAAGGAACACGACTCTGGGGGACCAGCGAGGGTCCATTGTATCCCACATAGCTAACAGCTAGCCAGCTGATGTCCAGCCTTTGGATTTCTGCGACACGATCCCCGAGTTTTGTTTTCTTTGAAATGTATACTTAACTGTAGGCTCACGTCAGACATCCTATTCATTTGAATTCTGCTACAATCATATGACTACAACAACAAAATATGACTAGAGCATACCTCCTGCATTGTTAGTCATTTTGCTTCTCCAAAGTAACTAAGACATTTTTATAGCAGCAAATCATTAATGAGCAGGTACACCATCTTTTAATGACCTACAGGTAGACCGTTAACACCGTTAACACACTCTAGGACAGGGAGAACATTAGTTAACCCGCTCTAGGACAGGTATACCGTTAGTTAAACTGCTCTGCGGCTACAGGTAGAACCTGCTCTATAGGACAGGGAGATCATTAGTTAACCCGCTCTAGGACAGGTAGATCATTAGTTAACCTGGTCTAGGACATAAACAGGTATAACATTCGTTAACCCACTCTAACCTACAGGTAGACTGCCGCCATTGGGGATTTGAACCCAGAACAGGTTGGAGTCAACACCCTGACTACAGACTGTCTATCCTGACCCCCTCTGCTGGCATAATAACAAGCTAGTTTCGCTAGGCTAAAGTCCATTAGCTATGGGATTAGCAGCAAGAGGACCTGTTGGGATATTCTCTGGGATGCAGTGAGCGTGCAACAGAACAGCTGCCGGGGGGATTTTAGATTTAATTTGGGCTCGCTCCAAATGACACAATGGCTCCCCCGCGTAATTATCAGCCAAATCAGCGCTAGCGCCCCGAGAGTTCAAGCTAGGTCAGCAGCCATGTTGAGGTAAAAGGTTCGCTGAATAAATATAATCAACTCAAACCAAAGGCTGTCATTTGGCAGCTGTTTCGACCAATCAGAATCCGGAACAGAGGTGTGTATGCGCGCGTGTGTGTGTGTGTGTGTGTGTGTGAAAGAGGCGGGGCTATGAATTGGGCCACCCAGAGTCGCGTCCCGGCGGGCCTCTGTAGGAAGAGGAGAGATCCACAGGAGCAGGTTAATTAGAACCATCAGCGCTGGAGATTAGCACACACACACGTACACACACAGACACACACACACACGTACGCACACAGACACACACACACACACACGTACGCACACAGACACACACACACACACACACACGTACGCACACAGACAAACACATACATACGCACATAGACACACACACACGTACACATTCATACAGAAGTACACGTACACACACACACATTCATACACAAGTACACGTACGCACATACAAACATATGTACACAGATGACACACACGCACATATATACATACACACACGTACGCACAGACACAAGCGTACACAAACACACACATGTACGCACACGCGAGAGCAGACAGTAACACACAAGTATACACACAAACCTACGTACCCTTACACAGGCATACCATACACACACAACTAGGTACACGTACGCACAAAGAGACACACACACCAATGTAAACGTACCCACACACACACAAAGAAACCCACACATGTACACATACAGATAGACACACACGTATACAGACAGACAGACACACACACAACACACACCCAAGCTGTTCAGAAATTAGAGATCTGATTTTAGTGGAGAACAGCAGCAGCGTTTCTACATTTTAACACCTTGCTACCCTTGCTCCCTTAGAACACGCTAGCTACTGATCTTTACTTGACCTCTGACCTTTGCTACAGCATCGTAGCAAAGGTCGTAGCACCTCTCCAAACATGAAACTCCACTTCACGCCGATGGATGAGCTGCTTCGTCTTTACCGCTACACTACTAGTCTGGACTAGCAGAGGTTTGCAGTTAAAACTAACAAAATGTCCAAAATGAGCAACGCAGACCCATAAACAATGTCCATCCATGCAGGTGTCATTGATGCTTTACACGCACACAGCCCAATCTAGCTTTGAGATATTTACAATCCCAGCAGTAACGTCCTGGGTCTGAACCTAGATCTATATCCTATGACATGTATGGTACACATCTTCATATCTATTATCGAGTCATTCAGCTAAATAGTTAATGAGTGTCCACACTTATCCAAAGGGTCTTACAATGGATTCAGTTCCATGTCAGTAAGGAGCATGTAGGGGTTAGACAGTACAGTGACAGGCCATTAAGGAGCAGGTAGTGGTTAGACATTACAGAGACAGGTCATTAAGGAGCAGGTTGGGGTTAGACAGTAGAAAGGTCATTAAGGAGCAGGTAGGGGTTAGACAGTACAGAGACGGGTCATTAAGGAGCAGGTAGGGGTTAGACAGTACAGAGACAGGCCATTAAAGAGCAGGTAGGGGTTAGACAGTACAGAGACAGGCCATTAAAGAGCAGGTAGGGGTTAGAAAGTACAGAGACAGGCCATTAAAGAGCAGGTAGGGGTTAGACAGTACAGAGTCAGGCCATTAAAGAGCAGGTAGGCGTTAGACAGTACAGAGTCAGGCCATTAAAGAGCAGGTAGGCGTTAGACAGTACAGAGTCAGGCCATTAAGGAGCAGGTAGGGGTTAGACAGTTATAGAGTCCGGCTATTAAGGAACAGGTAGGGGTTAGACAGTACAGAGACAGGCCATTAAGGAGCAGATGAATGAAATGAATGAATGAATGAATGAATGAATGATGAATGAATGATGAATACTTTATTGTCATTGCCGGAGCAGTGAAATTATTAGGTAGGGGTTAGACAGTACAGAGAAAGGCCATTAAGGAGCAGGTAGGGGTTAGACAGTATAGAGTCAGGCCATTAAGAGCAGGTAGGGGTTAGACAGTACAGAGATAGGTCATAAAGGAGCAGTTAGGGGTAAGGGGGCATCTCGTCCCAGGACACCTACAGGTAGACTGCAGATATTGGGGGGCTCGAACCCAGAACCTTTGGTTGGGTTGTCGAACACCCTCACCACTCAACTGATGGAGCAATGTCAAGAGCACAGCTGGAGGAAAAGGGATGCCCACATCTGGAGACGGCTGGTTCTAACGGCCAGCGTGCAGGATCTGGTGGCTCAGTTGTGTGCCAACATGTGCTTCTGTGTGTAGAGGTGTGTGTGTTGGTGTGTGTGTAAAGCAGGGTTTTGCATGTACAGATGTATGTCAAAGTGCCTAAAGGTGTGTTACTACATGCATGCAGGTGTGTGTTAGTGTGTAAAGGAGTGTCAGCGTGTTACTTAGTGTGGAGGTGTGTGCTTCAGTGTGCGTTACCGTGTGTAGACGAGTGTGTCTTATTGTATGTGGTGTGAGGTGTCAATGTGAGGAGCAATGGTGCACAATGGTAGCAATGGTGTTAACTGCATTGTTCAGGGGAGAGGTTTTAAAGGGAGTATAACAGACGACCCACTAGAGGATGTAGTAGAGAGGAACAGCCATGTAAGGACTACACGCTAACATCATGCTAGTCTCCACACACACACTTCGCACAAAAACGAAATAAATGGGTGAAGTGGCTTCAGACTTTGAGGTTTGGCTTGACAATGCTGTTTACTGCTGAGACACCAATGCCTTCTGGGTAATGTGGTCCCTTTCCGACCGCATTACCGTCTGCGTGTGTTTCAAGGTGAGAATCAGAGCTCCTACAGCCGACAGCGAGTGAGGAAGAGGAGAGGAAGAGGAGGAGGAGGTACAGTCATGTCGAGAAGCACTGCGACCCAGCCTCGCCATGGCAACCGCTACATCCTACATCTCTTTCTCCCTCCAACAGAACAGCAGTGGAGCGCCATGGCGACCGGCCCAGTTCGCCGAGAACAGTGTGAGGTCACTGTTTCCACGGTAACAGCCCAGCTGAGCGGTAATCCGTCCTTGTTTATGCACTGCAGAGGGAGGAGGGAGGGGGGGGCGCATGGCGCGTGCACTGGAGAGTGTGCACGTGTGCAATAGTTACCCCCCCCCCCCTTTTCTTCAACAGCAAATTTACAATCATGCAGTGCAGCACACGCATGATGCAGGCTGAGATAATAAAAGGATGCTTCAGGGAGGGAGGGAGGAAGGTCATGTGACCAGGCAGCCATTTCACTGCTGCCCTCCTGCCCGTCCTCACCCCTCCCTCAGCCCTGCCTCCCCCACGGGAGCGCGGCTCCATGGCTCAACCCAACCGTCTGATAAACCTGTGAGCAGCATTACGCCTGGTCAGACACTGCAGGTTCGATTCCCACCTGCCTATTTTACACTAGGTCACTACCTCTCTTCTTCAAACACTTATGTCCATAAAGGCATCCATATCTGAAATATGCATATACTGTATGTTAAACATACAAATTGAACTGTGTGAATGGTCTTTCGATGGCTGCAGACACGGATATCGAACTGGCACTCACTCCCCACCCCCACTCACCGGATATATTCCGATATCCCTATCTTTAAAAAAAACAACCCACTTCCCCATCATTCAAATGCTGCAGTGGCGCCTGATTGGTTGACAGAGGGCAGTGGGTGGTTTAGAACTGCAGCCAATCAGGCGACGCCAGTTCATCCCAACCCCCCTTCCTGCTATAAATATTCATCCAGCTATAACATTACCCTCCCTCCCCCATCCTATAAAGCACTACCATACGGTCACAGTGGAAGACAACGCCCCCCCCCAAAAGCAAGCTAGCTCGTGTCGCATTATCAACATGGAGGACGAGCTTTGTGTTGATCACACAATAGCAGCTCTATGATCCCGCCCTCTTCCTGCCATTACACTTTCATCTTCCCCCCCCCCCCCCCCCTTTATTAACCCCTCGCTAACCGCTAGGTTAACACTAGAGCAAAGCCAGCCTTTACAAATATACAGGCTAGATGTTTGAATGAAAGGTGAAGGAGAACAGGGTTTGAGTTGAAGTAAATAAGTACTACTACTTCTACTACTCCAGCATTGAGGTTTTGAAAGTATTACAGAAACATTTTAGACTGAAAGACATACTTCAAGACACAAAGTTTAATTCCGCAGTTATACTTTTCATTACATGGTTTCCGTGTTACATACTAGAAAAGAACATTTGATTAAGTTCAAAACCAACACCTCAGATGTAGAATCCATGAAAGTTTTGATCCATCAACAGAGAGTTGAGACAGCTTAGTGCAGTAAACAAAAATCTGCATGAAAGAATGTTTTCCAAATAAAATACATTTATTGGTTTGAGACGCAGAGAGTTCGGACCAGGACACAGACGGGATTTCATTCTCCACCCCCACGTCCAGTTGGAGCAACTCCACCAGCCTCCCGGCAGTCCAGTCCCAGCAGCCACGGATTCACGTTGACGTTTTTTCACTCGTTTCTTCTTCTGTCTGTTGAAAAATTCGAACTTCCCCGCTTCTTGGTGGACGTCGCTCGGTTCTTTTGACGGTAAAGCGGAGGACGTGCCCATCAGTTTATCCGGCACCGAGGGCCGTGGCTAGCGGCTGTTGCCACAGCCACGTGTTTGCGGGTTCTAGAAGAAGTGCGTTTAGAGTCTAGTGACCCGGTGCCGGGCCGACGCTGTATCCGTTACCGCAACAATTTAAATAAAATAAAACAAACAAAATGGGAGAGCAAAGCATTCTGTTTCGAAGCCCAGTTAGGGATTGGGAGAGTCCAGTTACTGACAGAACCATGGCTGGTGTGTGAATGTGTGAGTGTGAGTGTGAGTGTGTGTGTGTGAGTGTGAGTGCGTGTGTGTGAGTGTGTGTGTAGTAGTACTGCAGAGATCAATCGGACCGATAGGAATGCAAATTCTTCATGGCGGGCTTCCTCTTACTTACTCAAGTTCAAACTGGAGAGAGAAAGACAGACAGACAAAATCAGACGGAGAGGGAGAAAGAAATGACAGTTAATCTCTGTTCACGTTTGCGGTTAAAATGTTTGTTTTTTTACGCTACAAGCTTGAAAGCAGAGAAGGACATGTGGTCAAGTCCAACACAACTTCCCCTTTATCGCGGCAGAGTTCCAGCTCACTCAAACTTGTTATCGGGCCACTCTGTTTTACCAACAGGTGTGATGTAGATCGGATTCACATCTACCCTTTAGTAACATCACAAGTGGGACGTCTCCGCTCAACATGGATGGGCAACGATCGTCGAATAGTCGTATAGTTAAAGTCACTTGGAATAACGAATAATTAATGTGAATCGTTATTTATGACACGGCTCTTCTCAATGCTGTTGAACGCTCCGTTCACTTGCATTGGCCTTCACAACTTCCGGTGGTGAATCAGTTTTTGATAATTCTTGTGCTAAGCATATAATGACCGCTGGCAAGGAAAGTCGATTTTTTTTTTTTTCCCCGATCGTATCACTCCGCAAGTAGTCCAGTAACTTATCAACCCCAGCGTCCTTGGATGCTAAGCGACGTCAATGTCTTTGGGGGACTATTTTGCTGCTGATCAAGACTAAGAATGCTGGTGACAAATAAATTGTAAAAAGACACACCGTGTGAAGTTATTTTTTTGACGTGTCTAGTTCACCGTCATGCAGGCCGTGTTCAGTAAAATAAATAAATAAATAAATAAATAAATAAATAAATAGTGATTTGTTTTCGGCAGATGTAGGCATGTCTGTAAGCGTTGAAATGATGTTGACGTTGATGGGGCAGTTGGTGAAATAAACAGATTGATTTCATACAAATTATAAAAGCCTCGCCCTGTGACATTGTGTGTGCGTGTATCCGAGTGTGCGTGCGTAGGGGGTTCTTGATTGACCGATTTTCGAATATTATTCGAATACTTCTCAGCGAATATTGAATAGTATTTTTGCCAGAAATTCACATCCCCTACCGCACAGATGGACGAAAGGACGATCCGGCCACCAGTTGGTACGACCCACTGTGGATACCGGTCGGTCGATCCGTCCATCGATCACACACCGTGGTGGTAATATAGGGGGCCGTTAAGATGGACATCATGGCCAGACATCCCATAATATGTGGGTGGGCGGGACTTACTTGTTAAAGGTGCTGTTGTCATTGAGATTCAGCACCAGGCTGTCGGCACTCAGGTAGACCTTGTTCTGTGACCCGGCAATCTACAGGTTAGAAACAAAGAGCAAGACAACCTTCAAAACCTTTTTATTCAACGGAGTCCTACAACTCACGTGCGTATCTGGCGCCATCTAGTGGCCAGCGGTAAACTCAACTCAATTGTCCAGCACTTCTCATCCAAAACTACTTCAGTCTGTGGTTGATAAACAAATACACAATACCTGCGTTTCGAAGAGAAACGGCTTGTATTTACATTAATAATATATTAACATCAATAAATGTTGAGCCGCCGTGAAAGAAACCGCTCCTGTTTGATAATCCAACAGTATTAAAGATAAAGAGTGAGGCTGAGTGGAGGACTGTGAAAGGGACACGTCGTGTCGCATTGTGTTTAATAAGGAGCGTCGCCCCCAGACACCCGACTACATGATGCGGTCAATTATTAAATGGTTCCCGTCAGGATGTGTTCGGTCGTCCTCGCAACGTGTCCGTGCCATCTTAAGAGATAATTACTCTTCTCCGGACGTGAAAAAAAACCATTTACTAGCCGAGCCTGGTGGCGTGATGGGGATGCCGCCGTCTCAGACCAAAGTCTGCTCCTCTGGAGGGGGAGTTCACAGAAACCTCTGCCATATCAGCTTGAATTAATAATACAAAAAGTAAGTTGGCTACACAACGAGGTCGCCCAGCTCACCTGTTCATTGCCCTCATTGGTTCTCCCCCCTCCCGCCCCCAATGCGCATGTGTTTAAAAATGTTTTCCAGAACTGCGTTTGAACAGTGCAAAGGTTGAGGTAAAAGTGTGTTTTAATGAGACCAGCAGTTTGTTCATCGGTTGGACCTGCTTGTCCTGAATTGATGTGCATTCTTTTCATCTGACTCTCCCAGTATCTACAGAAGACGAAAAACATGGGTGGGACGACATCGTTTACAATTTGCTCCGTCTCCCCAACTGGGGAGACCTGATGGGTGGAGACAAACCGGTGCCGTAAGCCTTCTGATAGGTCCAACCGGGCAGTAAGAGGAGTCCGTAACATGAAGGTGGAGGAGCAGAGGAGCTCCTCCTACTGAGTGTTAAGGAAAAGTAACAGATGCTGCTAGGACGAGTTAAAACCCGCCTGAATGACTGCACAAGGCAGAGAAAGTGAGAAAGAAAGGGAGACGAGAAAAGTGCATGAGCCATTGGTTTGGGCCCATCTGCATGTTTGAATCTTCGTGTGTGCATGCCTGTGAGTGTTACGTTCTTGTTTGTGTGAGTGTGTGACCAGGTGTGTATTTATGATTGTGTGAGTGTGTGACCAGGTGTGTATGTATGATGGTGTGTATTAGGGCTGCTCGATTATGGGAAAAATCATAATCACGATTATTTTGGTCAATATTGATATCACGATTATTCAAACGATTATTTTTGAGTTTGAAAACATGCATTTTTTGACACAATCAATTATGACATAGAAACACGTATAAGTATCCAAAATAAAACCTTTTTCGTGTGTGTTAGGCTAAGTGTTTACTGTCTGCCACAACATTCTGAATATAACATTTGATTTTTATAAAACATTTCATGAATAAAATATATATACTAAGACCGTCAAATATCACACAGAAACACGTATAAGTATCCAAAATAAAACCTTTTTCGTGCGTAAGTGCATGCGAAAGCATTCAACGCGGCGAGAGGGAGTACAATCAAACAGGCGTGCTGCATCAGGAAGTATGCCGTTGGCAGGAGGCGGGACATGCCAGTGAGCCGCCAATCAGCAGCGTAGACCGATGCTGCTGATTGGCGTTCACTGGCATGCCAGCATCACCCGAGAGGAGACATCAACAGCTGCTGCATCAGGAAGTATGCCGTTGGCAGGAGGCGGGACATGCCAGTGAGCCGCCAATCAGCAGCGTAGACAGATGCTGCTGATTGGCGGTTCACTGGCATGTCCCGCCTCCTGCCAACGGCATACTTCCTGATGCAGCACGCCTGTTTGATTGTACTCCCTCTCGCCGCGTTGAATGCTTTCGCATGCGCGTCTCTTATATTGTATTCATGAAACGTTTTTATAAAAATCAAATGTTAGATTCAGAATGTTGTGGCAGACAGTACACTTACACACGAAAAAGGTTTTATTTTGGATACTTATACGTGTTTCTATGTCATAATCATCATCGTCAAATTAATCGTTTCAACTCGATTATACGAGTTTGGAGATCGTTTGACCCCAAAATCGATATCGCGATCGAAATTCGATTAATTGCACAGCCCTAGTGTGTATGATTGTGTGAGTGTGTCCAGGTGTGTATGGTTGTGTGACGAGTTGTGTATGAATGTGTGACCAGATGTGTATGTATGATTGTGAGTGTGTTACCAGGTATGTGTGTGTGTGTGTGATTGTGGGTGTGTGTGTGTGATTGCGAGTGTCTTACCAGGTGTGCGTGAATGATTGTGGGTATGTGACCAGGTGTGTGCGTATGATCGTGTGTGACCAGGTGTGCACGTGTGCGGGCGTACCGTCTTAGCGATGCTCTGTGCGGCGCGGATCTTGCGGAGCTTCAGGTAGCCAGGATTCTTGGTCACGGCCTCACCCAGCTGTCAATCAAACACAGACACAATGAGACAGGTTCTTAACGCAACACTTAATTTCCTCTAAGAGACAGTGGTGAACCCAGCGACGGACTCAGGTGAACGCCCAAGGGTGCTAATCAAACAGGCCGGACCGGTGCCATCATCCAGAGAATGCTCCACCTGTCAATCAACCCCCAATGCTCGTGTTGGGCTTACTGCCTGATGTGTAGGCGTTTGATGTTAGTGTATCAGTCTCTACAGTTGCTTGCGGTAAATAAACACACCAGGCTGGTTGGCCTAGAGTACAGGAGCTCCACAAACAATACGATTCGTCTTCTTGTTTGGATTTGAAAGACCATATGAAACCAATTCAGTCACACCCATGACTGCCAAAACAATGACTGATGGAATAGTTGAGCATGATTAAAGTGATAATAACAATAGCGGTTGCATTCTTGATCGACTGACGTCATCTGGTTTAACGCTTCCAGATCTTTCTCTTCATAAGTGGAGCTCTGAACTCCGACGTTGACAGTCAGCATAGAAGAAGGACATGAATCTTTGCGACAATCTTCCTTCTAAACAGTTCTTCACCTTTTCCTCCGAACGTCAGCCACTGGGTATTCTGGGACATTTACATTCAATTCTTCTGATGCTCAGCAGGTTGGCCCACCTGACTCAGGGCTCTTTGTATTTCCCCAGTGACACCCTGTCATCAACTAAATAACAACTGTAACTCCTGTTCCTCCCAGCCTCTGTGGAAACTCTGAATACACTAGGATATGAGCTATATATGAGCTCATTTGTTCAAAAAACTTGAATGCCATAGTTACAATAATATGGTTGCGATACACAACAAGGCAGTCAGGTTACAGTGCAGAGGTATGGTGGGGGAGTGATAATCAGTGACAAAACGATTATGATCACTGAAGGTCACTTGGTTTGACCTTGGGATTTGGAGGAGCTTCCGTCTTCAGTTTTCCCATTTCCAAATAACCTAGCTCACTCACTAGCCATAAGTGATTAGCTGGGTAGCCATAATTGACTAGCCCACTCACTAGTCATAAGTGACAAGCCGGCTTGCTTCTAGCTCTGGGGATGAACTCACCATTTTGGCGGCCTCTGCTTCTCCTTCTGCCTGGATGATCTTGTGCCTCTGGTCCTGCTTGGCCTTCTCTACGTAGAACTGAGCCCGCTGCGCCTCCTGCTGGGCTGGAGGACACAAGACACACACAGGTCAGCTACATAGGCTTCACAGTAAAACATCTGATGTTACAATCAAAGCCCTCCATGTAAAGGTTCCCTTTACACTAGTAAGTTCATCTTTCCCGTCTTGTGGATGAAACACTGAAGAGATAATCTAATGGTCCCAACATATTTCAGCAAGAATCTTATTCTATCTTCACTCTGGGCTTCATCAATTTAACTATTCTCTTCATTCTACCATTTGAAACGGAGCAATAGCACCATCTAGTGGTCAAAAGCAATACAACACTGTGTTCTTCATAACCTTGAAATGCATAAATAACAAATGGTTGTACTGTATGAATATGATTGGTGTGTACCAGTACTATGTGTGTGTGTGTACACCAGTACTGCGTGTGTACCAGGCTACTCCGTACCGACTTGCTTGGCCTCCACAGCGGCAGTGTACTCCCGGCTGAAGCTGAGCTCCGTAATGGCAACATCGTCCAGGATGATGTTGAAGTCCTTGGCCCGCTCAAACAGGTCCCTTCGGATCAGCAGAGACACCTGGGGCGGGAGACAGAACACTCAGCTGACTCCGCCCCCAGGGACCATGACCCCACCCCCAAAGTCTAAGCCCGCCCCCCAGAAAACAACATCTCTGGAATTTGATTGTAGCAGCCCCAGGTCTTTCCAGCTCCATTTTATTTATTTTTTTAAAAAATTTATATTGAAATTGAAATTCCTTTGTACAGTCAAACTGAGGTGTGTGTATTACGCAGTGCGTGTGTGGATGTGTTCCGTAGCGTGTGTATGTATTCCGTAGCGTGTGTGCATGTGTTCCCTAGCCTGTGTGCGTGTGTTCCCTAGCCTGTGTGCGTGTGTTCCCTAGCCTGTGTGAGTGTGTTCCCTAGCCTGTGTGCGTGTGTTCCCTAGCCTGTGTGCGTGTGTTCCCTAGCCTGTGTGCGTGTGTTCCCTAGCCTGTGTGCGTGTGTTCCCTAGCCTGTGTGCGTGTGTTCCCTAGCCTGTGTGCGTGTGTTCCCTAGCCTGTGTGCGTGTGTGTGTGTGTTACATAGCGTGTGTGTTACATAGCGTGTGTGTGCGTTAAGCAGCGTGTGTGTGCGTTAAGCAGCGTGCGTGTGTGTTTCGTAGCATTGTCTGCGATACATGTGATCAAACTGGACAGATGTGTCTCCAGTGTGATCACTGATTACACACACATACAGCGTGATTACTGATTACATTCATACATAATGTATGTGTGTGTAATGTATCCAGTGGATACCGGTACGCGTGTTACGTGGCACGCGTTGGCCAGTGCTTACCTGTGCTCTTTGCGTGATGAGCTGCGATGCGTTGAACTTTGCCACGACGCTCTTGAGCACCTCGTTGACGATGGAGGGCAGGACGCGCTCGTCGTAGTCTGTGCCCAGCTGCTGGTACATGGTGGGCAGGTTGGCGGCCAGGGGGCGGGACAGCACGCGCAGAGCGATGTTCACCATCTGGAGGTCTGCATGCATAGAGTTACACACAGTTTAGAGAAGTTAAACAATGACTCCAAAGGTTAATCAGTGTCTGCGGCCCGAGGGACCGAGATAAGACAAACCACTGTCAACGAAAACAAAGCATTTGTTTTTAGCAATACCAATAAGCCCTTATGAGTTATTCAGTAGCCCCGTGAGTGGAGATGAACTGGAGAACACAATGACTAGCTATGAGGTCATGGTATTTGGCCCAATAGAAAAATAAACAACCGCTTAATATTCAACGTATAATGGGTCATAGGTCAAGAATATGGTTGCAACGACACCACAATAACAGGCTCTTTTTGGGCGGATAATGCGGGGGACTGATGGTTTTATTTAACTGTTTGAGACCAGCTGTGTGTGCACCTGAGTAGGTGTCATCACAGTACCAGGAAAGATGACAGGAAAACAAACGTAGGACATGGCTGCTTCCTGTTCCACAGACAAAATGGAGGACAGGACTCAACAAATAAGAGTTGGCTTCCCGGAGACACACTGATCTGCACTCTATACAGGCCCAGGTAGCAAAACAAACAGTCAATGGCAGCCTCCCCAGGAGACTCAGAGCGGGACCATAAGCCCTTTGGACAGTAATACAAACAAAGACCGCTCCGACGTCATGTCCGTAAGCAGCCTGACCAGAACGGTTAGCAGTGTCGCTCAAGGACTCTGCACTAGAACCAGGAGGAACAGAGGACTGAACCAGCAACCCTCCAGCTTTTTGGAACCGGATTATATTTAATACCCTGCTAATCCTTTTGGACCCATTTTTAATTGCGATTCGATATTATATCTGATAAAATGACACCTGTTCAGGGTAATTTTACCAACAAAGAAGGTGAATGTTGAGGTGGGCACAGACCTTTACCTCCACTAAAACTATACTAAACCAGTATGGAGCTGCATTTAACTTGTTTATCTCGTCCTCTTTGAGTGCAATGTGTCCCAGTCCCTACAGGTATCACCTGCAGGTCCCAGTCCATACTGTTGATGCTAGCCACCTGCAGGTCTCGTACCCGGCATGTTCCAGTTCCTACTGATCTCCTCGTATCCAAGTCCCTACTGGTCTCCTGACCTGCAGGTCCCAGTCCCAGTCCCAACTGGTCTCCTCACCTGCACGTCGCAGTTTAACTTGTTTTATCTCGTCCTCTTTGAGGTGCAATGGTAGTCCCCAGTATCCCTAGCAGGTCCCAGTCCTACTGGTACTCACCTGCAGGTCCCAGTCCATACTGGTCTACCCACCTGCAGGTCTCGTACCCGGCATGTTCCAGTTCCTACTGATCTCCTCGTATCCCACTAGTCCCTACTAGGTCCAGTCCCACTGGTCTCCTACCTGCAGGTCCCAGTCCCAGTCCCTACTGGTCTCCTGACCTGCAGGTCCCAGTCCCTACTGGTCTCCTGACCTGCAGGTCCCAGTCCCAGTCCCTACTGGTCTCCTCACCTGCAGGTCCCAGTCCCAGTCCCAACTGGTCTCCTCACCTGCAGGTCCCAGTCCCTACTGGTCTCCTGACCTGCAGGTCCCAGTCCCAACTGGTCTCCTCACCTGCAGGTCCCAGTCCCTACTGGTCTCCTGACCTGCAGGTCCCAGTCCCAGTCCCTACTGCTCTCCTGACCTGCAGGTCCCAGTCCCTACTGGTCTCCTGACCTGCAGGTCCGAGTCCCAGTCCCTACTGGTCTCCTGACCTGCAGGTCCCAGTCCCTACTGGTCTCCTCACCTGCAGGTCCCAGTCCCTACTGGTCTCCTCACCTTTGCTTCCAGTAAGGGAGGCGATCTTCCTGGGCCTGGCTCTGATGTCGTAGATGATGGGATACTGGAACCATGGAAACCTGGAGAACAGAACCACCCATGTTTAACACAGTACTTGGGAGGAGTGAAGGCCGACAAATACTTCAAACAAAATCGAGGTTGCATAGGCCGTAGAACCCCAGGGTTCTGGCACAATGTAGTCGCTGTGCCTTGTGGGTTTAAAGTCGCAGGGAGACCAAGTCATTCACATGGTGTTGTTGACAAATCCCAGGCAGCGGTTTAATGGACGTTTGATCCGTTTAACAGAGTATCCTGCACGATGATCCAAGCCTGACGCGGTCTTCGATTGGATCGCATACCCGCCTTTTTATCTGTGCGAATAGCAACTACAATCTTAAGAAAACTTGGGCTGCGACTAATCAGATGCGACCAGATGGTTTCTTACAAAGAACAATCTGGGAAGTGGTCTATGGAAACTGTTTGGAAAAGGGCGGGCAACATCCAAAAACACTTGGCAGGTGTTTGGATGAACCATCTGTCACGTAGCTCAAGAAGCTGATTGGTACCAACCACTGTGGTTCCGGCCAACATGGATTTTCGCATTATCGTGATCTCGCTAATCAAGCAGCCTCGCAAGGCAAGGCCTCAACCACACACTAGAGTGGAGGTGTAGTTACTACTACAATGCTATTACGACAGAGTACATCACATTGTGGGGTTGGCTGCCCTGTAAAAAGGTCCTGGTATTACACAAGGTACACAAGAATAAGTAATGGAACCTGGATGATGATGTTCAAACTGCCTAGCTTGGGGTAGACTAAACTCTACAATGCTGTGTATTTAATTAATCCCAAACAGGAAATGTGAACATTCTGTTGAGTCGTACCACTGTAACCTCCTGTGACTAGCTAAATAAATAACGAAGAAATTATTTTCGGACTTTGGACTGTATTTTTTTGGATTTCACGTTCTGAGACTTTTGCTTACACATTGACTAACATTGTACAAAACTGATTGTATCTAATATAATCAATATACGATCCATTACAAGAAGCAAACCACCATTGAATATTAAAACACATTACGTCTAGCTTTCTTAAATTGCTCTAATACTGGCTTAATAAAACTCCTAAAAAAAACACCCTGCAAAACTCACAACCATCATGGCTAGGATTCTCTTTATTTACCATCTAATTTGTTTTTATAAAATGGCCAGAAAGGTGTCCTTGCACAATTTCCATTGTGACTTAAATTGAATCATGCAATATGAGACGTAAAATGACACAGGACTTGGATCTAGCTTGACAACTTAGGGTCAAGGTAAAGTCTCCCTGCATCCTCATATAGGGGTCACCTCAATGCTCCCCCGATCGTACCTGAAGTGCAGCCCCTCAGCCAGCACTGTGTCCTTCTGGATCCCCCCGATCCTGTTGAAGATGATGGCTCGCTGCCCTCCCTCCACTGAAACACACAACAGCAGATTCACACACACTGCTGAGGAAGCTGGTACTCTTCTGGTACTTTTCAGATACAACCACCGATACCACCTTACGTTGAAGAACGAACACAAAACTTTGTTTTCAAAGTGGTCATTTGCCCTCTATGAACGTCAACATAGTAATTTATGCAATTGTATCACTGTTACTGATATAAGTACTTGTACATACACATATATAATATCCCTTGGAGCCTCATCAAAGGCTCGTATTTGATATCCTCATTTCGCCCACATCAAGTAATTTGGGAATATCAGAACGGCACGGCCAAGTTGGAGAGGCTGTATGTGGTGTCTTGAGGTGGGCCAGCTACCTGTGAACGTTGCTTCCTTCACGCCGTAGGCCAGAGCTCCTGCACCGATCAGTAGCTTCAGACCCACACCAGCCCCCCGCGGACCGGACCCCATCCTGGCAGCGATCTGCTTCAGCTGCTGCATAAAACCCTGCTGTAATACAGAAAACAATGACAAAGACAGACGTTTAAAACCAAGGGACAGAACTTTGTTTAAGAATACCCCGTGAACCACCGTTAGGTAAAACAGCAACGATGAACGACACACGTACACCTTTGAGAGGTTAAGCTGAACCCATGGTGGATTGTTTCACAAGGCGGTAGTTTAACATGACGGACTTCAGACCTCGTGTCGATACGATTAATTAATACTTATGACCAGGATTCGACATTGACGTGAGCCTTGTAAGTCAAACACCCTCCCCCCAATTTAGGTCAAGAGTCGGTCAACTTGTTGGGACTAAAATGAACCAACCCACAGTATCTGATATATAACTGGCTAAGCAGTCGCCAATTCAACCACCTCAACTGTCACCCCTATTTAATGCACATTTTCCATTATAATGAATTGGTGCTGGCTAATGTGCTAGCTAGCTAGCACATTCGTCACGTAGCTACTCTCCTCACGTGTGTTCAAGAGTGCGACACAAGCCGGCATGCAAATGTAGCCAGACGCAGATCAAGCTGAAACAAATCATGCCATAACGGAATGAACTTCATATTTAAAGTCTTAATTTGCAGAAGAACTTACTGCAGGTTCCTTATTTGCCATAGTTCAGCTGTTGTTACACAAACGTTACTTCAGAGCAGCCCAGAAGAAATCCAAGGTCGTGTGTGGACGTACTTCCTGTTCGCTTTGCACTCTGGGAAACGTAGGCCTAGCGAGGCTGTCAAAGAAGAACAACATATTCGAGCCCAAAACTCAGAGCTTTTCTTTTTCCAATGAATATTGTTTTTCTGTTAATTTCTTCTTGAAGAAATACGAATGGAAAGATGGAAGAGTAGGCCTACATCCCCTGATTGGGTCAAGGAGCTAGGACAATTAACGTTTACATTTTGATTTGATCATTTATTATATTTTAATATTATTATTATTATTATTAATAATAATATTATTATATAATTATATATATTTAGAAATATAATGTATAATATATATTTTTTGTATTAAGTATTGTTATGAAATCATCTTGCTCATCAAGACGTCCGAAAACCGTTTTCGGAGGGGGGACATTCGACCCTGTCAAAATTTCTTGAAACTACAAGTTTTATACATTGAGCTACATTTCATATATTGATGAAAACAAACAAGATATGAATCCATACTCGCTTTATAGTAGGATATTCTCATAAAAGATGTGATCCTAGTAGGCTTGTAAGATACAGGGGCTGACAGTGTCATGAAGCAAAGAACTAGCTTTGATCCTAGAAATTGACCAAGATCGGAATCTATTAGGAAAAGCAAACCTGCAATTTACATGTGGACATTTACATGAATGAGAAACCAGAACTGGAAATCCCCTAAAAAACCTACTTAAAAGAGGTAACCTCAGTTATTCGTTTTTGTATAATGAATTAAAGAGCACACACAAAATACTTTTTCTGAGTTTAATTCTGGAGTGATTTAGTGGCGCCAATGATGGAATACAATTAGTATTATCACTTAGGTATTAAAGGGGTGATATTATGCCTATATGTGTACGGTCTTCTTAGCTTGGAAAATCAGAGCCAAGGGAACTAATCGCACCCACGAGTCCACCCCTCATAAAATGCTCAGTATTTACTGCCATGATAATTTGACATCAGACTCTGCAGTTGGAAGTGATGAAGTGCAGAAGTCATCACCGCATCCAGGGGCATAGCCACATGGTGGTCAGAGGTTGGCCACCCCATTGGCGCCCCCGAGTCTGAAAAAAATCCTGAACGGAAACGGTCTAAAGGAAGCTGAAATATATGTATTAGTTTGTAACTTTGAATTATTATTCTTTTCAAAGTGTTATACAGTGGACATTATGAATAAATATTGCACTCAAAATACCCCCCTTTGACTTCCCAACGAAGGCGTGAAGAATGAATGGTTCCAATTCATTTTGGCCATCATCATTCATAAATGGGATTTTTACTTCCGGAACCACACATGTTGTGCTCTACAGATCCAGGACGCAACATGTCTTTCAAATACAATAGTGTTGGAATAGATCAAAACATAAAACAGTGGAAAGGATAATGAACAGATTGATGCAGGAACCCAACGTGAGGTGGAGGCTGCTGTATTTCCCAAAACAAGCAACTTTAGCCCTATGCTGAGCTAGATACAACAAAATAATTTAACGTGCACACGGTTGTTACCGTTGTGTACACAAATTACAGTTAGAAGGTTACATCTGAAACCTAACCGTGTAACTTGCAGATACACGGCGCAAAGTGTTTGACCAATCAAAGCAGACTGCAGGGAAGGTGGCCATTAATGATTAAAAAAAGAGTATTTTTGAAGGATGCTGAAAGCTGTTTGGCAGAAGTGTGACAATGATAAGGGGTCTTTTTTTTTTACATCAAGGCATGTCAATCTATTCTATTAGTATCCCCATATTAAATTTTTAACCCCAAAAAAGCATAATATGGGCCCTTTAAGACAACGAATTCAAGATATGTATGCCTAGGAGTATGCGTAGCCTTCGAGCGTTATGGACTTGTGTTGTTGTACTACCCAGTCTAACCACTGTGTGGCAGAAGCATTCTTCACAGGTTGAACTTGAAATGAGAGATGAGCAACGAGCACGGCACTCTAAACTGACAGCTCCTGCATCAAGATGACGGCTGGAGACGGATGAGTCACAATGAAACATAACGTTAATATTTAAAAGGTACGAGTAACTCAAAAGATGTGAGGGATTACATTAAGGTCATATTATATTCACGCTGAAAAATAGCACCTTGGAAGACATAAAGCAACCATTTTAAGTACACATATCTTTGATTTGACTGTGGAAGATTTGAATGGGAAGGGGAGGGGGGTAGAAAGCAGAGGATAGGAAAGGATTGGAGAAGAGGTCAGAGGAGGGAGGAGTGGTGATGCAAAGGAGGGAGGAGAGGAGCCCGCCTCCAGAGGAGACAGGAGGTGGGCAGGGTGATGAGGAGGAGATGGGAGGAGGGGGAGAGGGAGAGGAGGGGGAGAAGAGGAGGGCGCCTGAACTGAAATTTCTACCTCGAGAGACACAAGGTGATGTCAAGTCAGCAGAGGAGCAGATGGTCCAACGACCTTTACCACCGACAGGGAAGGAGAGAGAGAGAGAGAGAGAGGGAGAGAGAGAGAGAGAGAGAGAGAGAGAGAGAGAGAGAGAGAGAGAGAGAGAGAGAGAGAGAGAGAGAGAGAGAGAGAGAGAGAGAGAGAGAGAGAGAGAGAGAGAGAGAGAGAGAGAGAGAGAGAGAGAGAGAGAGAGAGAGAGAGCATAAAGACAATACTTGGTATGTGTGTGTGGATATAATAAAGAGGGGGTGTCATGGTGGAAGAGAGAGATGGAGAGGGGGAGGGAGAGAGAGAGAGAGAGTGAGAGTGAATGAGAGAGGACGGGGAGGAAGTGCAAAGCTCAACTCAGAGGGGAAGATAAACTTTACTGCGGAGAGTACCACGACCCAGATGAGCTCTGGCCCCATGCTGGGGTTCTAGAATGTGGGCGTCTGCCTCCTGCCTGCACGCCAGGCCTGGATTTGGCCAACTGTTGGCTGGTTTCTAGGAACCGCTGCGGCAGCTGAGTGATTATCATAATGGGATAGATGGAGAGGTGGGAGGGGGTGCTGCACTTAACCATATAAATATATTTTTTATTAAAATGGGTCGTTTCAGTCCTTGATTCTGATTGGCTCGAAGATGTTGTAAAATGCTGCACACCTGTGAGCGCATGGTATTAATTATTTGTATAAATGCACCGCCAACTTTCAACGTATGCTAGCCTGCCGTGCATGGCAACCCTTTTGCAGTCTTGAAGAAGATTTACAACTTGTTTTCAATGAAATATTTTTTATATAAATTTGTTATATCTAACAAGGTAGTCTATAGTAACCGTTTTAAGTATGACACAAAACAACGACTCCTAGCTGTTCTTACATCCCTGTAACCCACAGCTTCTCTTGTTTTATTGCCTAAATAACCTGTCAACACATTGTTTAGTAGAGGAACTGTGTTAGTTACCCCAGGTTGACGCATCCTGTCAAGCTGGAAATAGCCTAAGAATGCCTGCACCCTTTGCTTTTGTTAAGAGAAGATTCAGTGAGACACCTCACCCCTACCATGGACATGTTTTTCTATGGAACCATGTCATGGTTCTATGTTCTTAGTTTCACCGGTTGGTCCCAAACTGTAACCAGAAATGCTTGTGTTGCTCTCAGAAGAAGGTATGTTATCCACTCTGTGTGATTGTGTAGCTATGCGTCTTCCCATGGCCATACTACCTGAAAACACACACACTTGGTTTAAATTCAATACGTGTAAAATCAGACAAAAGATCGTAATATGTGCCACCCCCAAAATGGGGGCATTTAAGAAATTACCCCATCCACCCCTGTTGTTAAAACCAATGAACCTGCAGCAGCACCTTGGGATGAGAACCTCTGTTTATATGCAATTCAAGCACCGAACTAATAAACGCAGAAGACGCCATGATTACAATATCTCTCTCCTCCTCTTCCACCTCCTCTCCTCTCCTGCAGTGAGGTGGGGGTGATTATTTCATTAGTGTGTCTGTTGAAGGACTTGCTCTGTCAGTATGTGTGTGTGTGTTGTGTGTATGTGTGTGTGTGTGTGTGTGTGTGTGTGTGTGTGTGTGTGTGTGTGTGTGTGTGTGTGTGTGTGTGTGTGTGTGTGTGTGTGTGTGTGTGTGTGTGTGTGTGTGTGTGTGTGTGTGTGTGTGTGTGTGTGTGTGTGTGTGTGTGTGTGTGTGTGGGGTATTGGCTTAACACAGAGGTTCCCCACTGAGCTAATGGGCTAGACAATGACAATAGTTCCTGTAAGCATTGGCAGCCGAGGTCATCCGATGACACGCAGCCGATGGTGTGTAGTGAAAACCGACCAGTAAGCCACCATCTGGCTCCTCCAGGGGTTAATCAGCTGTGTGTGTGTGTGTGTGTGTGTGTGTGTGTGTGTGTGTGTGTGTGTGTGTGTGTGTGTGGTGTGTGTGGTGTGTGTGTGTGTGTGTGTGTGTGTGTGTGTGTGTGTGTGTGTGTGTGTGTGTGTGTGTGTGTGTGTGTGTGAGAACCATCTACAATCTTATCACTGACCAGCTGTTGGCCTATATTAACCATACCTACACATGTGCATTCAAATAGCTTATATCTGGCATCGAATCTGAGCCTTGCAGTGACGAATATCTTCCACTACATTGGACAGCACCGGCCCACACGGTACCGGCCAAAACCGGTTTAAAGTCAAACAAAAGTGGTTGGATGGTATGTTGGTATACAGAAAAGAGCCCATGAAATCACCATCGACCATGCTGATACAACCTGCCCATCTTGGCCTGGGACGGAGGAGAGAGAGGGAGATGGAGAAAGAATGAATGAAGCTGATGAAATAAACGTGATTTGCCGGGCCAGAAGCAGCTATATGTAACTCAATCCATCACCTTAATGAATTCTCAGATGACAGGAGTGGGAAAAGCTGATGGTTTATTCACTGTTGAAGTCTTAGATCACTGCCTATGGGGACTACAGAGGCAAAACATGTATTGGATTTATACTAGTTCAGTGGGATTGTTAGCTCTAATTACTGTAGATTGAGTGTAATAAGTCTTTTTTATCTTCAGGATAAATGTGTTTACATGCTTCATTTAGATTAGTTAGTGTGGAAGATTGTGGAGAAAGCTTTCTATACACTTTGTTATCCACTGCAGTTTACTGTAATCTATTTTACTTTAATGGGTATACTCAATATATATATACTACTATATATATACTAGTATACTATAATACTACTACTCAATTCCACTCCAGAGCTGTAATTCCAAACTGCAATCCACTGTTATTTAATCCAGTCTTGTATGTATTAATCCACTGCACGTTAATCCAATCCAGTTTTGTATACATGTATCACTGCACTTTAACCAAATACGGTATTCCATACATGAATCCACTATAACTTAACTTAATTCAGTCTTGTACATATGCATTCAAAGCACTTTAATAAAATCCACTCTTATATTTAATAATCCACTGCACTTTAATCAAATCCAGTATTTGATACATGAGTCCATTGCACATTGATCTTGTCCAGTAATTTATGCATGAATCCACTGCATATAATCGTATCCAGTGCTGTGTATATGAATCCACTGCATATAATCGTATCCAGTGCTGTGTATATGAATCCACTGCACAGCAATCGAATATAGTCTCTTACATAATCCACTGGTTTACTCTAACCCTGTATCCCAACCATACCTCATTTCCTTATCCGATTGGCTCTTATCTCCTGGTCAATTTCTAATCAATATATTGAATCAAAGAGGTGGGGGTAAGGTCGGTGACAACATGGGAAACTGTGATTGTAAACCGAACCTAGAACGAAGGGAGCCTCCTGACGATGAAGCTTCAGTCAAAGAAGCAGCCCAAACGCCAGACTGCACAGTGCGTTGGAAAGTCTGTCGACCGGTTGACAAACAAAGCTCTTTTCATTATGTGATAATGTCGTTCAATTAAAACGGACCACATCGCTCCCCCGTCGAGTGAACGAGAGATAAGTCTGCTCCACCCGAGCGGCGAGGAGATGTTGTAAATCACGGCGGTCAGAACGCCTCCTGACATGTCAGAGGAGGGGAAGTTAATTTCCCAGTTCATTGGTCTTTATCAAAGTGGTTCCTGTTTCAGCAAATTGGCAACACAATGGTTTCAGCATTGAGGCCTAAGGGGATGAACAGTTGTGTCACACTGACTGTTCATCCCGCAACCAATCAACACATCCTTTAATTTACTACCACTAAGATAGGAGTATTTAACACAGCAATATACTGTTTTGCAATGTTTAACACTTATCTACATACGGTAGGCCTACTGCTAACGGTACTGGGATCATTAGCGTAATGAAGACGCTAATGATTGGAGACTTTTTCAGATTTTTGGAACAACCTTTGAAACGTACAAATATTTGGGATCTGTCTACATTAATATTTCTCTATTTAATAACAGTGTATGTTATAATATGGTAAAGTGGAGCCTTCATCCTCCTATGCATCGTGGGAGTGAACATCTCACGTTGCTTCGGTTCACCCTCCCGCGCCCAGTACAGGAAGGGGCACGTGAGCTGCAGTTGAGGAAACTGCTCTGCTCGAGCTTTCTTACTTGAACGGATGCACGGGACAGCCTCCGAAGCCTACTCCTCTATCCCGGGCGTGTAGAGAGAGAGAGATGAACTCTGTTCGGGACACGACACGATGAACGCCCACACCGCTTATAAACGTTGGCGGTTTAGTGTCGGATAAAAAACACATTAGAGATGAGTGAAAGCGTCGAGAAGGCAACGAGCGCTTGAACGCGGGACTCAATATCAGTTACAAAGGGGAGCAGCGCGCGGGCTCTCTCATCCCCAGCACTCGCTTCGAGGGACAGCTCCTCGAGACTTCTCCCGTCAACTGAACACCAGGAGGTTCGCTTTCCGCCTCTGGTCTGGCCGTTTGACGGAGTTATGTACCAGGTACAGGTAAGCTATTGAACTAGAACCACATTTAGCCCATATTATATCGTATTGGTCTATGGCACGAGCGATTCCGGTCCTACAGAGAACAATGTAGAGTCCAAATACGACGGATTAGCCGTTTAAAATTTGCAGCGGGGAATGAGCAGGAGGCAGAACGTCGTCCCTCGTTACTCATGCGGGTGTTGTGGGGGAATTTCATAGAATGGATAATAATAATCCACCAAAGAGAGCGGATGTTATGGTTTATTTAAAGCTTCAGTCACTTCGACCCTATTCGCCGTCGTGTGTAAAACGGTTGGAAACGAAGTGTGTGAATGAAGTCCCATGGAGTCCAACCAACTGAATCCTTCACACATTTCACATTCAAATCAATTATATAGTCGTGTATATTTAGTGGGGCCAGGTTTGCAGAATCACTTTCAACTACATACGGGTAACAAAAAAACACTGGGTACAAGTCTGATCTATGCAATACCCTGATATCGTTTCAGTATCACCTGCCCAGGTGAGGTTTAATGACATCGACAGCCTACAACAATCAATTTGGCAACAATTCCACAGAATAATTACTCTGTTTAGCCAAATAAAATGAAAAGTATTGTAACAAGAACCTTAACCTTAGCCTATATACTCCATAGTAGATATTAATAGGTGCACAAAAAAATAACTTATTTGTACAACTTTTCTTTTTTGCTCTCAGCAAAAACTTTTGCACAAAAAAGCTATGAAATCCTTCAACCTCTGATGGATGATAAAGGCTGAAGAAAGCTTTTTTTTTTTTTTTTATAAAAGTCCATTCTTAACTGAAGCAGCACACAGATTCTGTTTTTAAACGGAAACTAAAAACTATTTCCTAAAGTAAAATATCCTGTTGATCAATACAGCTTGCCTTGCTGCATGAATTGCAGTTTGTGTGACAGTTTCTATGGCTGTTTGCTAAATATTTCTGTAGTGTATTCACTCGTATCGTGACACAAATCCTCAACACGGATTTCTTTGCCAATACACAGTCCTCACCAGAACCAATGCCAAACAAACAACAGCGAGGCGTATTTCAATGGGTTTTAGGTGTGAATGGTTATTCTGTAAACATTTTGGTTTGGCCATGGGATGATGAGATCAGAGATGAAAGAGAGAGCGATAGATATGGATGGAGCAAGAGAGAGAGATAGAGATGGAGTGAGAGAGAGAGGGAGCGAGTGGGAGACAAACGAGAGAGAGAGAGAGAGAGATGGCGTGTGCCAGAGAGAGGAACGATAGAGAGAGAGATAAAGAGAGAGAACTTTAGTGGAAGACATAGAGACCAGCAAGGTGTGAGAGCGAGAGCGAGAGCGAGAGAGAGAGAGAGAGAGAGAGAGAGAGAGAGAGAGAGAGAGAGAGAGAGAGAGAGAGAGAGAGAGAGAGAGAGAGAGAGAGAGTGAAAGAGCTAAGTGTTGGTTTTCCTCTGGGAGAACACATTGTACGGACAGGGTTTTAGGCGCGAGTCGCCTCTCCGCTGACAGAACTGTTGTAGCTGCTCCTGTTTTATAGACTTCTAGTTCGGCTGCTCTCCTTGTCCTGTGTTTCATAGAGCAAGTGTGTTTTGTGTCTGACATGTGTTTTCCGGATTCTGGAAGACCTGCTCCACGTTTAAGTTTCTTCATTTATTGAACATAGTTTGTGCTTTGATTAGTTTATGAGTTGAGCATGTTTGCTCACACATTTTGTAGACTGAGTGGCCCGACCAGGAATTTAACCTCTAATTCTGGAAGAGTTAATGCCTTGCTCTACCAATTGAGCAAGATAGGGAAGCAAACCGCTTAACCTTGAATTGTTAATATCTTGCTCTACCAGGGAATTGAACTTGACCCTGGCAATGTTAATGCCCTGCTCTACCACCTCAGCTAGACTGGGCCGTGATTTGCTGATGCTATTGTCAGATATAAGACACATATCTTTCCACATATCGTCTGTATCATATAACATATTTAACATCGCTGGCAGTATCAGAATGTAACACATGACGCACATGGCATTAGGAGACAGCCTGGGATGGACTGCCTACCCCGCTGAGTCAAGGTCTGTTTTCAGAGCGAGCCCTCGCTGTTTGGTCTGGGATGCTAAGTGCACTTTAGCACATGGAGCGCAGCTGCCCCCCAGAGAGCCAATGGAGCGAGACCCCGTAGGAGAGCCAGGCAGTAGGAGGACTCCTCGGGCGATGGTGTTACCACATACATTATGGAGCATCCTCCATCCTCAGAACAAACAACATCTCCCTAACGAGTTGAAGGTGTTGGGTCTGGAGGAGCTAAACTAGATCCAGACTCCAGTCCCTGTACCTCCAGAAATAGCCATAGAACCAGCAGCATCCTCAGAAACAGCAGCCTTACTAAACAACAGCCCTAGAAACTGTCACACAAACAGCATCCTTAGAGACAGCAGCCTTACTAAACACAGCCCTAGAAAATGTCACACAAACAGCACCATTAGAAACAGCAGCCTAACTAAACAACAGGCCAAGAAGATTAAACAACAGCACACAAACCAGCATTATAAAAAGTCTGAGCGTTGAAACAGTCACCATACAGCAGCATAAGAAATAGTCACAAGCAATAGCATTGCAAACAGCAGTCCTTGAAACAGCCACACAAACAGCCACATAAGAAACAGTCTGACTCTAGCAACAATCAGACGAGCGACAGCATACGAAACAGCAGTCGTAGAAACAGCCACACAAACAGCCGCATTAGAAACAGTCTGAACCTAGAAACAATCACCTAAACAGGAACATTGGAAACACTATCCGTTGAAAAGTAGCATCAGGGGACTGACTGCCCTTCCCACAATTGCAACGTTTGCAAAGATATTTTGTGTCGAGGTAAGTAATACTATTATTTTAACCTCAAGTTTAACGGCAGGCAGCAGGTAAAGAAGGACGCACACCTGTTGGGAAGGGCCATGTGGCGTTGCAGAACAGCTAGCACATAGGCCATAGCCAGCACCAGTTTAGCACCGCTAGGAGATGTAGTACTGATACTGGGTCGGGAGCAGTGTTGAAAGTATTAGCCGACGTGAGCATCTTCATTGAGAAAAGAAATACCCCGCTCTAATATACTAGTGAAATAAGCTGAGGTGGTTAGCTGTCATGCCCAAGTTAAAACCTGATAAGTGTTAAGTTTACCTCAGAGAACAGAACATGAATACTGTTATAGTAATACCACACACTAAATCTAGACACTAAATCTATTCATGCCTGCAGACAGGTTGTCCTCTATCTACCCGGGACCCATGAGCAAGTCCTTAAGCATCTGGGCTCTGGTCACTCACAGCGGGAGGCAGAGCTTTCTCAAGTTACCGCCCCACTGGTTTGTGGGCACATCAAGACGGGCCGAGAGAGCCTGGTAACTATGGTTACGGCCGCCCAGTCAGCAGGGAAATAGCGCGAGGGGCCAGACAGCGATGACATCATTCATGTTGAAGCTGGGTCACACACCTGGTAGTCAGAAGTTTCTGCTGAGCTGCTGAAAGTGGGATTATATGGGGCTTGGTCAAGCCAAATAAAAAACACACCCTGCACACTTTTCCATCTTCTCTGCACCGGAGACCCAGATGTTCTGGTTCACCTTTTGGTTTGCATGACCAACTGAGAATTCGCAGAATTTGTTTTTTTTAATTAACTTTTTCTTGTTGCCAGAAGCAACCCCAGAACCCTAGTCATTGTCATAGTAACCCCAGGATGGACTCTGGTTGCCATAGTAATCCTCAAAAATGTGCGGATTAAAATCTATTCTGGGGAAAATTAAGGCGTAATCACTGTGTGTTCACTTACTCCGGAAAGGAAAGCGAAAGAATCTAATCTAAATTTAAATAAGAAGCGGCCCGGACGTTACGATATCACCATGTCACTCAGCCATCTCCAGTTACCCCCCCCCCCCCACCCTTGACCTCGCAAGAAGCTCATACAGTTTGAAGGGGCAGGGATCGTAGCTGAAGGAGCAGGGATCGTCCCTCCCCCCTCCCCGATCAGACCCACATCCCACCGGGGGAAGAGGCTGAAGAGTCTCTCAGCAGCCAGGGGTCGTTACGAAGCACAAGGAGGCAGTCCATCAGAGGGCCACCTGCGGAGAGAAGGGCTTAACTTTGCCAAGGTGTCTGTCTGGGTTCCTGATGAGGCGCACGGCGGGCAGAAGGCCCAAACAGCTGACCTTGCAGAGGGTAGACAAGGCTGGAGGCCGAGGGGAGGGGCGCACTGGATGTGGTGCCGTGCGGGTTCTCCAGAGGCGTATTAGGGAGTGCAGGTCCCTGCCGTACCGTCTGCGGAGGAGAGATGGATTCAGCTTGCTAATTGGGCGTAATGCGGTCTTAGTGTGTTCACAGAGCTCATCGGGAACTCTGCCAACGTGGGTCAGCTTCCAGCTGTTTGCCGTGCAGGTACACGTTGGAAAATATCCTGGCAGTGCAGAGCTAGTGCTATGCCTTACCACGGAACTGCATCTAAGATTGAACCCTTAACCCGGTCAGGGCTAGTGCCTTGCTTTACCATGTTTTTACAAAGGGAATATAACCGCCAACCCTAGCAGTGTTAGTGCCTTGCCTTTTCATGGAGTTACACAGGGAATAGAACCACTGTTTTGTTGTTTTGTTTGTTTTTTGGTGCTTTGCTTTACCCACCAAATTAAAGATGAACCATCCTTGTCCTGAAGTTCTACCATCATCTTCCCTGATTGGTGGATGGATGCTCCTCTTCCTGTATGGTCGCAGGCTGACCCAGCAGATTCAGCACCAGAGAGCGTGAAAAGAAAGCAGCAGATTTACTGCCACGAGGAAAGGTTCACCAAACTCCGAAACACCCCATACTAATTCTATTGCTCTTTTGTTGGTACTATCTTCACTGTAAGCCCTTGGCTGGCTGTAATTCCTTATCCGTACTCAGGAGCTGTGAATTAAAAGCCATATTAAGCCTTCAAAATGAATCCCCATTTAAGGCCTTGAAGAAGAGAGGAATCAGCTCCCTGTGACTGCACCAGGGAAGAGTCGTCCATGTTGGATTATAAAAGACTGAAACATCGCATATTTAGCTTAATCAAATATTAAGACGCAATACACATTTTTATGAACTCCCAATAAGGATAGACAATATTATATAAAAAAGAGGCACGTCTCAGACAATAAAACCTCTCCAGCTGAACCTTCTCCTCCAACAGAACTGGATCAAACTGGTATCGAAGATCACGCTCGATCTGGTGGTCAGGAGCGCTCCGTTATTCATAAACCAGGGGGACGTAGGCACAGATCAAAGTGTTGCATATGAAACAAGACTGAATAATAAAGTTGCAGTGAGGCCTGTGGTGGAAATACCTTTGGACTGCCACAGCTAGACAGGGATTTCATAACGCGCCTGACACATTAATGCTGCTAGTCAAACCTTAAAATAACCTGCTTGGCTTTCAGTGTTCTAGTCCACATCTTGGTACCACGCGCAAGTATGTGCAATGACACTAGCCATCCAAATACACTGCTATAGGTCCTGTTGTCTCTTTACTTTAGTGTGTGTCGATTCACCTGGCACATGGCACGAGGACTCTTACTTTAGCGACTGACCCTGGCAGGTTACTGTACGGTAATTAAACAGGAACAGCCACGGGAGGGACTATCTCATGAAAGATTAATTAGAAACAGCACTGCTGGATATAAATATACCATCGCCCTACGCACAGAGACACACACACACACACACACACACACACACACACACACACACACACACACACACACACACACACACACACACACACACACACACACACACACACACAGACACACACACACACACACACACACACACACACACACACACACACACACACACACACACACACACACACACACACACACACACACACACACACACACACACACACACACACACACACACACACACACACACACACACACTGGGCATATCCCATTGGCCCCATCAGCTCCCAGTGTCCACCATTAGAAGACTGGTTTTACTGGGCAGCTCAGATTGTCCCATAGTAGAAGCATTTGGTTGTACTGGGCCATTCCCAGTGTCAACCAGTAGAATACTGTGGTTGAACTGGATCTTGGACTTAGGGAATGGGAGACAAGCAGAAGATGAACAGCATCAGAGCAGCTTCCTCAGAGTTTGGGGCCAGATCAGATCGGCCGTGCATGGCTCTGTGCTCCAGGGACTCCCAGGGGCTGATGGGAAATGTTTACTCAGCACAGACAGAAGTTATTTTTAGGCCTGAGCATCTCCTCCAACAACAGAGCAAGACATCATCACCGGACGAGCGACATTACCCCAGTCAGGCAGGATTAGGAGAGAGAGAGAGAGAGAGAGAGAGAGAGAGAGAGAGAGAGCGAGAGAGAGAGAGAGAGAGAGAGAGAGAGAGAGAGAGAGAGAGAGAGAGAGAGAGAGAGAGAGAGAGAGAGAGAGAGAGAGAGAGAGAGAGAGAGAGAGAGAGAGAGAGATGGAGCACGTGATAGATGTTTTACACCACAGGGAAAGAAGACTAAGACATAAGACAGAGGAAGATGAAGAAAAGAGAATTCAAAACTGCTAGGACATATCTAAATATCGCTCTGCTCATCTCTCTGTCTAAAGAAATGAAGGAGAGAAGGAGCGAATGAGGGAGAGAGAGAGAGAGAGAGAGAAAGAGGTGGAAAGCGAGAGCTGGAAAGGGAGAGAGGTCACGATTGAGTGCGGCTGTGAATTGTTAAAAGGTTGGAGGAAAGGGCGATTTGAGTGTGGCAGCATATCAGCTCAGTTCAGTTTAATCTGCTCTGACAGCTAGCTGACAGCTATACCACGCAAGCATGAGCTTAGCTAACATAGCCGGAATATAACATGTCAGACACATGCTGATTTACAGTAATGCACAATGATGATATGTATGTTTAAGATATAATTTATTTGTTAGACCTGACCGAGCTAATTTTCCAAACAGTTTTAGTCCACAGTCAGGTGACATCATAGGTAATACTTATTTAGTACTACTAGAATAATTGGAAGAAAGTTGTGCCATTTTTATTTGGGGGACGTTGTTCAAAGTCAGAGATGAATAGCTGCATAACAGCATGGCCCCCCTTGACATTGAGCGGCAGGAACAGGGATCACGACTGGACAGCTAGGAACATAGATATGAATGCTTCCGGGAAAAATGAAGATCTGATTACCGGGATCCCAGCCGGTCAGGCAGCCATGCGCCCGCAGGTTCCATGTCCAGGGAAACTGGATCCCTATCATCACAGGAACACAGCACAGGCATCGTCTCAAGGTAGGCCAGGTGGAGAGACAGGCAAACTGACAGACATGCTGGTGTACAGCAGAGTATATTTCTACACACATACAGCCAGACAGTTTGAAGATACACCAACAGACACAGACATATGTAAAGGTAGACGTAGAGGTAGAGGTAGGTAGACGAGTATACAGACAGATAGTCAGACATACAGGTATCCAGGGAGCTAAACAACAAGATGGTTATGCAGTTACCAGTATACAGACAGACAGATAGGGGGCTAAACAAGCAGGTGGCTAGACAGACAGGGAGTCAGATAGAGAGGAACTCATTGGTTTCACCTCTTGCTCATCACAGCATGTCCGGTATTGATTTCGTATCTATTAATAAATCCCAGGCTGATTATCTGCTCATTGGGCTGAACTTCAAACCCCCAGCAGGAGACTGAGATCCCCTGCTGGGGGCCTTAAAGTGGAATTCACTTCATCTGATCATTCCCGCCTTGTTTTCCTCCGACGAGAGGCATCTTCAGCTCTCACTGAGTCACCTCACGGCCTCATCGTGAAGGGGAAGAGACCTCTCTCCCCACCCCCCCCACTCTCTATTAGGTTTCAAAGAGAGTTTCTGTCCTGCAGCTGAAACTTCTCAAAGACTTCTCATTTGCCCGTTGTTGATATTCTCTGACCTGTTGACTGTTGATTGGCTGTAATTAGTGCTGTTATGTCAACATACAAACTCAATCAGACTCAACAAGTGCAATACACTAGTCTCACTGCATTTACATTTCAGTTTCATCTCAGTTCCCTGAGTTTCTCTGTAGTCGCTATCGGTCTTAGTCAAACGGCATGGCCACCAATCAGCTGCTAGACTCAAGCTCTAGCTAAGCCATCATGGATGTACATGCCTGTATTTGGTATGTACGTATACATGTTGTGGGCATCTGTGTGTAACACAGTGCAGGGAATATGTGTCAAAGCAGAGCTGGAGCGATGAGAGAGTTCTGGTTCACATCAGCAGTATATAGCCACTCCTCTAATCCTAATAACCTGTCTCATTGGGCAGATCTTAGTGCCTGAGATTTATTCAGTGCCTGTGTGTGGGGTTCCTCCATCTTTAATTTCATTATGAAAAGACTAATGATGACCCCTGGGGTTTTTTTTCTTTTTTTTCTGCTTAGCGTGGCGGGTAGGTGGGGTACAGTGACACAGACCTAAATAGATGCATGTTTCAAACATGATACCGTAGTCTTTCCCCGTAATTAGTGACATTATCTGTTTCGCTGATATTTTCAAATTCCTACCTCAGGGCCACTTCTTCTGGGAGAAAGCAAAATGAAGCAGTTTACCAATCTACTTTTATTTTTGTCACGCTAGATCCAACATTAATTGCATCAATACATTGAGTAGGAGGTACTATATTTCAGTTAGCCAAGTCTATCCATTCACAGTGTCTTGAACCTCTCTGGTGAAATTGACATGATGAACCCGTGAGTTGCTGCCACTGACTGGAATCATCTCATCTCACCGTTGTAGGGAACAGGGGGAAGGGCCGTTGCCATGGTGCTGAAGGAGCTTCCTGGTAAAAAGACAGCCTCAGAAGGAAACCCCCTCCTCACCGTGACAACCAAGGTTGGCATAACGACCATCTGATGGAAAAGTGGTGCAACCCCTCCCTGGTCTGTTAAACAGCAATCTATTGCATTTCCATTTACAGCAATCTATTGCATGTCAGCTCTTTCAATGGTGGTTAAGAAAAGTCATCGCTGATGCGACTCAGTCAATCCACACCCACACAAATGTGGGAAAACCACATTTTCGTTGCAGAATTTTACTGTTCTACATATCAGCTTTTAAGAAATTGAAAGTTATTAAATAATTTTGTTTTGATTAAGAAACGCTTGGAACAATTAGTAATACCAAATAATACATCTGGAGTAAGGTTGTTGTATAGCTTCAGGTTGCTTTTTATTAAACTAAACTGAGCTAAAACTAATAGGAAAATAGACTTTACACAAATTCAGTAGTTCCTTACGAGAACGCACACTAGAAAATGAGGCACACTTTCGAGTTAAAGATCTCAATCTTACTCTCCTCCATCTCCTCTCCCTGTTCTCTCTTGTCTGCAGCCCTGTCCGTATTTTGTTGGAAGCACTCCAGCAACAAATTGAGTTTACCCCTTGTGTGTTGTGGCTGCAGAGACTTTAAGATCTGTCCTCTGATGTCGCAGCTTTCCTCCACTTTAAATGATCTTCTTTCTACCAAGACATCAAGACCCTGATCCCCATCCCCGCAGCCCCAAACCCAAAGCTCCAACCTCAACGAGAGGAACCGATCAAATGGATGGAGATCGCCCCATCTTGTGGCCAATTTGTATCCAAATTACCCGTTCACGCCATTATAAATTAGTCCATGAGACGAAATTTGTTAACAAGGAAAGAATGCAGTGCTAAATAGCTTGAATGACTCGTAAATCTCACAACGTTGAATCATTTTCTGACAAAAAATGTATCTGAATACTGTATCTGTATTCTGCATCTGAATATGGTATCAGTATACTGTATCTGTAAAGAGTATCTTTATACTGGTTATCCTTTACTGGTTTGAATGACTCTCTGTGTCATTGTCTTTTATGTACTGTTTGTCTTGTGCGTGTATTGCATTATTTTAACCTGTGTGGCGCTGCGACAAATTCCAATCAACAGTGTTGACATGGCAATAAAGTTATCTATCTATCTATCTATCTATCTATCTATCTATCTATCTATCTATCTATCTATCTATCTATCTATCTATCTATCTATCTATCTATCTATCTATCTATCTATCTATCTATCTATCTATCTATCTATCTATACTGTATCCATTTACGTTTACGTTTACGGTATCTATTTACTGTATACATTTGAAGTTCAGTTCAGTTAAAAGCTAATTGGAAGCAAATTGTTTGAAACTACCATTGTTAGGGTAAGGGTTTAAAAAAATTGGTAAATCGTAAATCAAGGCACTGCCATGTTAGGGTTATGGGTTACATTCAAGATTAGAATAATAGATGCGAAGGGTTATTTTCCCTGTTTATGTAAACATAGTAGAGCAATGCTTTGGTTCGAGGTAAACTCTGTGTAGAGATGATTGACAGTGCGTGGTTAAGGGGTTCTATGCTCTGTGTAGGTTAATGGCAGAGCGTGGCAGTTACTACCGGCAGCTGCATGACCTATACCTGTTCTCAATGAGTGTTTCCTCTGGCCAGCGGGTGGGCGAGCAGCAGGAGATACGCCCCCTACTCAGTCCCTCCATCGATGACTTCCTATCAGACAGCCGCGTGGACGGCCCCACTCATCGGCCAGTCACCTCGAACACAGCAGGTACCCCCCCAAACCTCATTAACACCTCCCTCTGGAATACCCTACATCACCCCCCCCCCCCCACTGCTCCCTCCTACCTCTGCTTCCCTCCCCTCCCCTCCGCTCATCTAATCCTCTCTTCCCCTCAGCTCTGCTCAGTCAACCCTTTCTCCACTTACCTCCTCCTCCTTCCACCTCCCCCCCTCCCCCCCTACTCCTTTCCTCTGTCCTCTGTGCTTCTTCTTCCTCTCCCCTTTCCTCTCCTTTTCTACATTCGTCCTCTCCCCTACCTTCTCCTCTCCTCACCTCTCCACCTCTTCTCTCTTCTTCTTCCTCTCTCGTCTCCTCTTTCATCTGTTCTCCTCCTACTCTATCTCCTAGAATGTCTTTCACCACAAAGGTTGTTTGCCTCCGCGTCTTGTTGTCTCATTCCATGAGGCAGTACTGTTTCCCCTTCCTACATTCTATAACGCTGCCACCGGCAGTTGTATTAAAATACAGTTTAAACTAATTCTATAAACTATCCAGTCATTCATCTGTGCGGCATAGAGTGAACTTTAGATACAGGGGTTTAAGGAACAGGTAGGGTCGAGTAATCTCTCTGATGGATGCTAGCCCTGTCCGCCCCTGCTGTTAACGTCCCAGTTAACTGACCTTTAACACCAGTTCTCTGCTGGTTAGTAACCACAAGGCTGGAGCTGTCAAATCTTTTTACCTAGATATATGTTAGATCTAAACTCAGTAAATGATGTTCCACATGATGTTCCATATCATGCCTGTCATCGCATAGTATTGATATTTGATGCAAATACAAATTAAACTTTTTGGTATTAGATTAGAATGATAAAATCCATAGCTTTTTCAGTCCTGAGATGGTGATGAGTTTTTTCTGGTGGGGTCAGAGGTCACAATTGATATCGGTCAACACAAAGAGGGAGACACCAGAGAAGAAAGAAGAAAGATCATACATGTGCCGTAGGCATGTCAATGAATGGCATCATTTTGTATGGTGACCTGAGTATCGAGATAATATTGCAACGCGTGTTACCTATTATGCTAAAATTGTATTGAGTCCTACGTTTCGTGATACTATTGTATTGATGGTGACCCCCGGGGGATCTCCACCCTCACTCACTCCACCCTCACCCTGCTGTCCCCCCCCCCCCCCAGTGCTGAACACATCTCTGGACCTGGTGGACCTGAGCGACCCGGGGGAGGGGCTGGTGAGGAGGGGGTCCAGCAGCAGCAGTGGGGGAGGAGGGGGAGGGAGGAGGAAGGGCAGCAGCAGCAGGAGCAGCCCCCGCAGGAAGAGGGCGCCAGAGAGCGATCTGATCCAGGTGGAGGTGGAGCGCCTGCCACCCAGCCCACACACGCCCCGCACGCCCGAGAGGATCTCCCTTGACTCAGGTGAGAGAGAGAGAGGGAGAGAGAGAGAGAGAGAGAGAGAGAGAGAGAGAGAGAGAGAGAGAGAGAGAGAGAGAGAGAGAGAGAGAGAGAGAGAGAGAGAGAGAGAGAGAGAGAGAGAGAGGAGAGAGAGAGAGAGAGAGAGAGAGAGAGAGGGAGAGAGAGAGGGAGGAGAGAGAGAGAGAGAGAGAGAGAGAGAGAGAGAGAGAGAGAGCGAGAGAGAGAGAGAGAGAGAGAGAGAGAGAGAGAGAGAGAGAGAGAGAGAGAGAGAGAGAGAGAGAGAGAGAGAGAGAGAGAGAGGAGAGAGAGAGAGAGAGAGAGAGAGAGAGAGAGAGAGAGAGAGAGAGAGAGACTGTAATGAATAACTTGTCGGCAACAATAGTTTATAATCATTTATTTAGTAAAGAATTTAAAAGTTACAATTAATAATAATTAGAAGTTCTGTTATTCTCCCTGTTTGCTGGTCCTTATTTGAATGACGCACTTCGTTTAATGAAGGCCATATCATCAGATCAGTTAATGTGGTGAATCGTAATGTTCCCTCAACATAATGCTCTAAGCCAGACCCCGAGGACGGCCGAGGATAAGGCAACACTGTGATTATATTTACGTAAACCACCGTTCAGTTTATTTGGTCATTTGGCTGAGAGGGGCTGAGTCTTTGGATTCAGGTCGATTTAATCAGAGCTTTCAGCATAATGAAGAGGATTCTCGCTCTCTATCCTGACAAGACTCTCAAAGCTTGTTATCTTCCTCTGCTCAACCGTTATAATAACACCACCCACAGCTTCAGATAGATGCGCAGAACCCTCCAGTCTGACCATGTCTCCCACCTGTTTTGACGCCCTGGTCAAGAGTACTTCCAAGAGCGAACCGTTCAGACCCCTGTGATTGTCCCACACTCAGCAACAGAATATACATGCTCTGCAATGTTCCAAAAGGTCCAGAATGTTCTGAAATGTTCTGAAAATGGCCACAATGTTCTCAAATTCCACAATGTTCTAAAATGTTTCGGAATAGTATGAAATGATTGGCAATATTCTGGAATGTTCTCACCTATACTGAAAGGTCAGGTTAGAGATGTGATGGTGGAACATCCTCATCATGACGACTAACTGCGATTAAATGGCCTTCTTCTTGGTGTCTTTGTGTTCTCAGTCAGTCTGTGGTCTCTGCTGGAGAGATGGGATTACAACTTCTTCTTCTTCCTGGTGTCTTTGTGTTCTCAGTCAGTCTGTCGTCTCCGCTGGAGAGATGGGAGGACCTCACGATGGACCTGGAAGCCAGTGTCAGCCGGCGGGGCCGACGCGAAAACAAGTGCTCCTCGAACCACTCGTCCAGCGAGCTCCTCTGGTACGTGATCGCTGTCGACACAACCAACAGTTGTTAAAATACCACACATCTGCATATTACAGATAGATGCAGAACAAATGGGCCCAAACCATACCCGGTAACGTACACGTCTCCATTTCACCTGGTACTTAAATCTAATATTTTGTACGATCATACGACACATTTGGGTGAAATTTTCTCTGATCTGAGTGGTCAGTGCTGTATTCCCAGGTCTGCAGTGTGATAATATGACCTGTATGTGTGATATTTGATCTGATCTGAGCGGTCTGTGCTGTGTTCCCAGGTCTGCAGAGTTCAAGACGGATCCTTCCACAAGGAACTCCTTTGACGTGCGGAGTCTGGACGAGGGCGACCTGCTCTCCACATCCCCCCAGGTCAGTTCACAGCCCGTAGGCAGTGACCGCTGGAGAGCCTCAAGGCCCGGGGGTTGGAGCCTGAGCTCCAGGAGCGCCATGGGCTCGATCTCCACCGTAAAGCCCAATGGATAAAAGCTCTTAAATGACTGGGGAACACTTTACAACAAGGGTACATTCATTTACCATTAATTAACATCCGTCAATTAAATGATATTAAATCAAGTCAATATGCATTAACTAACTGCTGAAATTTAGTCACCCCAAGTAAATGCTGGTGATTTACTTGAAGTAAATGCTAATGAACGTATTAATTTATACATTATTGAACATGGTTAGGGATAACCCCATAGCACTACTACAGTAGATCTGATCTCAGGTGGAAAGGCATCCTTCATCTGTTCACGGACCTATGGAAAAAAAATGATCCCATTTTAGGCAAAATAAAAAAATATTACTGTTTAGCGTCCCCGCCCGCTTCCATTTTGGACGCCGCCTCCTCCTTTTTTTTTTTTTTTTTTTTTAACATCGTTTTAATGGCTAAAAAAAAGTCAAATACAGACGTTCTCAATCGATAGACTCCATCGTCTTCGTTTTCACAATAACCCTGTATGTAAATACATACATTGCGCAGTCCCGGAATTAATATGCGGCTGGAAAATCAGAAGGCCAGAAGGAACGACGAAAGCAGGCAACACTCTTGGGGAAATAGCATGAAAAACATAAAAAAAAAAAAAGGGCCTCCTCCTTCCTTTTTTGAAAAAGGCAGGACGCTAAACATGTTTTTTTTTATTTTGCCTTAGTCCCTTAAGGATTTGTTGACGCCCAAATCAAGCCTTATTAACCGATCCCAGTGAAATTGAGCAGGCTTGCATATTTCTCTGTGCAACCTTTCCACTTAAAGTGACCCTCAAATAAAAACCACTTCAATCAATCAACCCTCTGCATTAATTATGTTTATAAAAAACCAGCACGTATAGAAATTGCATTTAGTTGATTATATATATAATCGTTATTTTAAATAGCAACTGGTAATTTTCATTCATCTAACTCAGCCGGGACTCCATCACACACTTGTAGATTCTGTTCCAGGTAGAACATCTGAGGGTCATGGATTTTTTTATGCCACGTCTTTATTCAGTGATGATGAGTAGAAATATTAAGTGGGAATTTTATTATGGTCTGCAACGTTTGACATGTCTATTGGAAGGGGTTCCAAACAACATGTATTTGCTTCAGCCTTAATTTTTTTAATATTTGTGTGTGTGTGTGCGTGTGTGTGTGTGTGTGTGTGTGTGTGTGTGTGTGTGTGTGTGTGTGTGTGTGTGTGTGTGTGTGTGTGTGTGTGTGTGTGTGTGTGTGTGTGTGTGTGTGTGTGTGTGTGTGTGTGTGTGTGTGTGTAGGACTGTGCCCGGCAGCGAAGAAGAGCTCGCTCTCTCTTAGCGAGGAAACTATCTTTGGAAGACGAGTTTGTTAAGGCGAAGGCTGCTGTGGAGGTACACACACGTACACAAACATACACACACACACACACACACACACACACACACACACACACACATACACACACACACACACACACACACACACACACACACACACACACACACACACACACACACACACACACACACACACACACACACACACACATTCAACGGATCGATGTGTGTGTGTGTGTGTGTGTGTGTGTGTGTGTGTGTGTGTGTGTGTGTGTGTGTGTGTGTGTGTGTGTGTGTGTGTGTGTGTGTATGTGTGTGTGTGTGTGTGTGGATGTGTGTGTTTGTGTTTCTGTGTGTGTGTGTAGTCCGACACAGAGTTCTGGGATAAGATGCAGGCAGAGTGGGAGGAGCTTGCACGCAGGAACTGGCTCGACGAATCAGAGAACGACAGTCCTCTGGCCCCCAGCATCTCACCTGTGGAGAAGGTAGGAAGCCCCCCTGGGAGGGAGGGGGAGACAGGGAGAGAAGGTATGGAGCCCCCCTGAGAGAAAGGGGGCAATAGGGGGAGGAGGGGGGGAGGTCAGATAGTGATTAGAGGGGTCAAATAAGGGTGAGAGACTAACAACAACTAATTCTATTCCCTGCGTAATGTGGGATTTTTCATCTAAGGAGGACAGTCTGGGGTCAATCAAAGGCTTTCATAGAATCTCCCCCCCCTCGTGAAAATAAAAATCGCGATGTACTTTGAAAATCCTTACGATCAACCCATCTCTAATCCCCGTTTAATCCCTGCGGAGCGTGGCGTGCGGCCCGCGAGTCTCGTCCACGGTGACATCACTTACATCCCTCCGCGGGTCAGCCGCCCTCCTCTGATCAGCTCGTCACAGCGAGACGCCGCACCGCTTTTTTAAGCCAACCACACATGCTGGCGCTCAGCCCATGTTCTCCGACCCAGCCCGGTTGAGCAAGTGTAGTGTGTAGTGGTACTGGCTAAGAGGAATAACGCAAAAGGAAGGTGGAAAATACTGTTCGCTCACGTTCAAACAGATTCAACCTCGACCCTGTTTGACACCGACCTTTTAAATTGTGTCCAATCAGCTTTGAGTAAAGCTTGGTTTGACATTCCAGAAGCATCCAAATCGTAAAAAAAACAAAGTTAGTGACAGGATGTTCCCGTAATAATTCAATATGCATTTAAAATAACTTAATCATGCCCCGATAGGGGAAGGCTAAAGTATTGCGCGGCAACATGTCGTCGATCCTGCAGGACTATCGGGTTTGAGCGTTCATTCACTAATTAAAATTCCTGTTCGGTCATTAACGGCGAATAATCGTTAGCTGACGACCATCCATTGTCTTCCCTCCACGGAAGCCAAGCAGGAAATATTAGCAACGCCGAAAATAAAATAAAAAGATCAAAGTTAATAATAGAGTGAGGGCTCTCGGCAGATGATTTATAACCAGGTTTATTAAAGTATACGAGGAACCATTTTTAATCAATGATTCATGCTGTGCCACGTTCACTGTTCACAGTCCCTCCCCATCCATCACACATTGTGATCCATCCGCTGATGATCACCCTGATGATCTATTCCCAATATGACTTTATTAATCCTGGTATCCTCCTGTTGTTCAGTCTATATACCCTACACACCCTGTTAATAGGAACACAACATAGCTGCGCTTGTACTGGGAAGCTCCCTGTGCACACTGGTAGAGGACTGTGGTTGTAATGGGGCAGCTTATGACACTGTTCAGAGAAAACCTTCACCTAAATGCAGGGGCGTGGCCTGGTGACTAGGGCCCTCATGAGTGCTGTTGTACAGTCATGTGCCGTTCTCTGCCTCCATCGAGCGCTCAGAGCCATAATCCTGAGCAAAGGTTGAGCTTAAACGACCCAGAGCGTGTAAATATCAGCGATGGGACTTGGCACAGCCTGCAGTGGATTCCTCCTAGCGGGAACAGATGGTGCTGCGTGGCTCCCTACCTCCCGACGGGGTCTCTACGCTCGGGGCCCCATCAGGACGGCTGCAGTCCTCCACATCAGACCAGACATATGTCTGAGCCAACGTTATCCCGTTACCGCTCTTAACATTGGTATTACAGTACTGCGGTACTGCCTCATCTTCCGATTGCTTGGAAGATGAGGCATACTCTTTCTCTTGGTGGATTGATAAGACAATCCAGCATATCATATTTTACCACCAAGTAAACTCTCAATCTTACGGTAAATCTTACGGCAAAGATAAACGCTCAAACCTTAAGGTATCCCCGGAAACCACAAGTCTGTATTGGGAGTGGCTGCTTCAGATTGTGCATACTGTGTGTATGTGCGTCACACACACACACACACACACACACACACACACACACACACACACACACACACACACACACACACACACACACACACACACACACACACACACACACACACACACACACACACACACACACACACACACACACACACACACACCTGCGCCGTGCATGTCGGGCGTGTCACCTCTTCCACGTAGGACGAAGCCATGGCTGCCAGCAGCGGCGCGTTGTCCTTCAGCTGATCTGTGAACATATGGAGGCTGTCAGGGGAGCCTACACAGCAGCCGGCCCTGCCCCCCCCCCCCCCCCCCCCACACACACACACACCCCCACCAGGCCAGGGTTGATGTATGGCCCTCCTCACAGGCATTCTGCCGACTAGGAGATTCAGCGCCATTCATCTCCCCGCTGTTAGAGGGGAGCTCTGCTGTGTGTTGGCTTATTAGACACACACATGCCGTACGCACGCACCCCCCCCGCATACACACACATGCAGTACGCAAGGACAACCCCTTATATACACGTATGCAATACGCATTCGTTCATGCCTGCATGCATTGACACACATGCTAATATCACGCACAACCCCTTATACACATACATGCAAATACGCATGCGCACATGCGTACATGCATACACACATGCATGCACGCATGTGCTCACATGCACACAGACACACACAGGCATGCATGTATGCACACACACATACAGACACACACAAACACACACACGGGCATGCATACACACACAGGTATAAATATATACACACACAGACAAGCAGACACAAAAATGTGCGCACACACACACACACCCCTTTCAGCTTGGATAATTTGGCAGAGGGTACATTGTCAGTGCTGCCAGTGGTTTTACACCCTCAGCAGTTTAATGGAAAGAGGCAAGGCATTAATCATGCTAGGTTAAGGATTAGGAGTTATATTGCCTCTGTACTGGAGTAGGTACAGCAGGGCAGCAGCCTGCTGTTAAGGATCCCTCCCCTCTGTATTGTGAGGTAGAGCCAGGTGTAGGGGTTCAATCCCCTCGGTATTGAAATAGGCAGAGCAAGGTGTAGGGCAGGGTTCCCCAATTTGTTTTTCCAGAGGGCCAAATTTGGTCAAGCATGCCAAGGGCGGAAATGTTGTTTTATTTTTCTAATTCGCCATTTTTATGTGCAAATTTAGCTTTCATTATAATTACTGTTTTAGCGATAATGCAGGAGGGCTAGATCAATTAGGTTTAAATAGCATCCAGGAATGGTGCATCGATGAGAATGCAAGGAACGAGGAGGAGGAGGAGGAGACGTAGCTTGCCTCAGACTATATTATGTTCAGCCTTGTTTATTTAAATACTCGTAATGTCTTTCAGTTTCTATAAAACAACAGTAAAATAAAAACACCTTTAGTTCTATGAAGCATAGTAAATAAATAACTACAGGCTAAACAACATATACAGTTATATAGCAAGCCTATATAAATAAATCAAACAGCTGCAATCTAAATACAGAAAAAAGTCATACACAAAATATATACTCAGATACTCAGGCACACTTATAGAGTTTGTTTATTTTGCCTGAGTATCTGAGTATATATTTTGTGTATGATTTTTTTCTGTATTATGATTGCAGCTGTTTGATTAATTTATTTATATAAATAAGGAAACAAAGTAACAGGCACTTACATTGTCACTAAGTACCCTGAGTATTAACTGCTCTTAAAGCGGGAGGCACTATAAAAAGTCAAAGCCTTTTATACAATTACTATAATTATAAGTAGTAGTTGAAAATACTCTCTGTAAGGAGTCACACAATAACAAAATGCTCTTTTGAAACAAAATTTGTCAATAACCTAACATTAATTCATTAAAATGCCCCTGGAATATCGGCAAACAAAAAGTCCAGCAAACAAACTCATTCAAGGCTCATTAATCAGGCCCCCTAATCATCCTCCTGTATAATTGGCTGACTCATTAATTCCCTCACTCTCCACCTCAAGCTGGTGTGTGGTGAGCGTTCTGGCGCAGATTGGCTGCCGTGCATCACCCAAGTGGGTGCTACACACTGGTGGTGGTTAGTGAGGTCCCCCCTTCACTGTAAGCGTCTTTGAGTGTCTAAAAAGAAGCGCTATATAAATTCAATCCATTATTATCTTCAACAGGGCTTTGGGTCTGGTGCCATCCATCCAAATCAATGTGTTCACGTCCACTCTCTATATGTCTCTCCCTTCCTCTCTAAGAGACACAGGAAGACTTTAGTTAGATTTTAGTTAGTTACCTTTCTGGCGTGTGACGCTAGTGAAGTTGAAAACGCGCGAAGCACGTCATTACGTATGCACGCAATAACGTCACCGGTCAAGTGGATGGTGTGGGCTGAGGGGAAAATATAGCAGGCCGTGCAATTTTATTATTATTTTTTTTAGATAACATATGAATGCGCTGGGTCAGCGCGGGCCGGACATATGGCTCTCGCGGGCCGGATCTGGCCCGCAGGCCGCTAAATGGGGTTCACTGGTGTAGGGGTTCAATCCCCTCTGTATTAAAATAGGTAGAGCAAGGTGTAGGGGTTCAATTCCCTCTGTATTGAAATAGGTAGGCGTTTTCTATCCCTACGGTGGCGTTTGGAGACCCAGCGACCCAACGGGGCGCAGTACCCACTCCAAGACCCCAGCCGCCCTGAGTCTGCCTCGGCTTCAGCGCCGCTTCTTTTGTCCTGCTCTTTATCGTGCGGCTGCAGAACCGGAGAGAACCGCGGGTTCTGAGAGTGCGCTAGCGGGCGGGAGTTATGGATACGGGCTCCCTATTTATAGAGCGGCTGAATGTCGAAGGGAGTCGCGACCCGCTGGATGGTTGCTCAGCACCGCGGGACGCACGCGCAGAAGCCCCACTCCAGAGGTGGATGAATATTTCATTAACGAGGAAGCAGACATCAGAATACAGAGGGCTAATTAACCTCCACCCAGGGCCGGGACCCCGCGACCCGCAGCGACACGGTGAAGGGGCCCTGATGAGCCATGGAGTCAGGACCCCGTTGGGCTGAGATGTGGTGCTAGTGTTGCAGTGGGATAATCAACAGCCCACCTGGCCATCGCAAATGGTGATGAAATTTTTTGAATTTTTTGGGGGCGATAAAACGCACGATTCCTGCCTGAAATCGTGAGTGCCTCACAGGATCCGTACAGCCCATAATAGACAGACAGCTGTCCGAGGCAAGAACCAAGAACATGTTCCCAGTCTTCTGTTCATCTCTCATTGATCCAAACCAATGTCAATTGAGCCCTTCATTCAGTTGGACTGTCCAAGGGCGTAAAGTAGCAGTAAGTAGTAAGTAAGTAACTAAGTAGTTCACTAACTCTGCTCACCTTCTAACTTACATTAGCATTATTCAGTTCACCAATGAATCCAAACCAAGGTGAAGTCTAACCTTCATCACAGTCAGTCTCAGAGGGCTTCACAGGTCTGCATTAGACACCATGTAGACCCCCCCCCCCCCTTACCAAACCTCTAAATGGTCCAGGGAAAACCCTTTTCTACAGAAACCCAGTGAAAGAAGAAGCAACCCTTTAGGCTACAGGTAACCACTGCTGTCTATGAGGAACACGCATCTCAACACGCGCCATTACCCTGGACTCCGTCCAAACCCAAAGGGTTGCCAAATCTGCCTTAAAATCTGGAATGCAGCCCTAGATTTAGTAACACATTGGAGAGATCATTCATTTAAGAGGATGGCTGGGGGGCCCGGTGTGAGTTAGGGTCGATACTAGGGTCATACCTGGGCGTGAGCGGTGTGGGGCCCCCCGTTCCCCACACCTGGGCCTGCATCGATGGGTCTGCGCCGTATGTGACGCAGAAGGCAAAGCTGACCTTGAGTCAACTACCCCTGAGGAGAGGTGGTGGTGTAGAGGTGGTGGTGTAGAGATGGTGCTGTTGAAGTGGTGTAGAGGTGGTGGTGTAGAGGTGGTGCTGTAGAGGTGCTGCTGTAGAAGTGGTGTAGAGGTGGTGGTGTAGAGGTGATGTAGAGGTGGTGCTGTAGGGGAGGTAGTGTAGAGGTGGTGGTGTAGAGGTGGTGTAGAGGTGGTGCTGTAGGGGAGGTAGTGTAGAGGTGGTGGTGTAGAGGTGGTGTAGAGGTGGTGGTGTAGAGGTGGTGGGGTAGAGGCGGTGTAGAGGCGGTGCTGTGGGATAGAGGTGGTGTAGAGGTGGGGCTGACGGTGCAGGTTCCGTTTCAGGGCTACTACTTCCACACGGACAACCCGTACCGGGACTGGCCCAACGCCTTCACCGAGGGCCAGGCGCGGGCCCGGGAGGGGGACCTCAACACTGCGGTCCTACTGCTGGAGGCCGCCATCCTACAGGACCCCCAGGACGCCGAGGTCCGTTACCATGACCACAGCCCCCGGCAGCCAATCACCATGGCTCACTGCGCAACCAATCAGAATCAGAAATCTGTTCTGACTTTAGATTGACTTGTTCTGCTGTTGGACATGCCAGGATGTATATCTAAGACTGAGAATATACTGTATGTTCAGCAGATTCTGGACATTTGCGGACAGTTATGTGTTTTATGGTATTATTATGATATTTGTATGATACTTCCTATATTTTCCCCTATTGGATAGGGTTTGATTACTCTTATCTACACTTCTCTTATGTATAACTCTCTTTGTGTGAGATTGGCATTCTCCCTTGGAGATTAAACATGATATTGTAGTTTTGGTTATCAATTTAAACCCAAAATGGAGCTTTTATTTTGACTGTCCATCCCAGGCCTGGCAGGTCCTGGGCACGACGCAGGCGGAGAACGAGAACGAGCAGGCGGCCATCGTCTCCCTCCAGAGGTGAGCACCGCTTCAAAATAAAAGCCCCAAAAATAAGAGACTTATTAAATGAATGCATCCAAAGAAAATAAATGGTGCCGGCATTATGTCTCAGGGTGCGTATACAAAATGTATATTTCTATCAAATGATATGATATATTTACATATCCATACAACCCCGATATTAACTCCCTGAATTAATAGGAGCAGGAAATGGATAGTTCAGGAAAAGCAGACCCTTTGGGGTAGGATAGTCTAGTCGTGCTGAAGGCGTTTGTCCCAGCTGAAATTTTGAACCCCAATGCCAGGCATCCCTGAGCAAGATGCCCTAACTGGCTTAACCTGCTCATTGATGACACGCACCTAAAGATGAATCACTGAAAACTCATTAATGACGTCTGATTCAACAAAGGTGTAAAGGTGCTGCATCACCACCACAGAACATTTGGGGTAGGGCTAGCGAGGACATTTAGTAGTAGTAGTAAATATGTCTTTTTTCCTGTTCATTTGTCATTTGCTAAATAGTTTAGGAAATTACATTTTTTTTTAACATCTCATTGAAAAAAACAAATGCACTCCCAGTTGGGAGAACCCTGGTGATATGAAACAGGAAACAGCAAACAGGAAATGGAGCTCTGCGCTGTGTCCCCAGGTGTCTGGACCTGCATCCCAACAACCTGTCGGCCCTGATGGCTCTGGCGGTAGGCTTCACCAACACGGGCCTGCAACGCGACGCCTGCCACGCCCTGCACCGCTGGATCTGCCACAACGCCCGCTACAAGCACCTCCTATTGGACAGCACCGGCCCCCCGCCTGGCCCCGCCCCCACGCCGAGCCACGCCCCCACCCCTGCTGCGGCCAGGTACAGCGTGGTAGACGTGTGTGTATGGCGTGTGTACGTGTGTAGGAACGACACATGTTAGCCTGTTGAGACCCTAACTCTGATTAAGAGCTGTACAAACTCAATGTAGAGGTGAACGCACAACGCCCCAGCGAACACCAACAGCCAACTAGTGAACAATGGCCGGAGTTGGCTAACACCAGTTTCACATGTCCGCCAACGAAAAGCCTCATCCGACAATAGCAACCACCACCTACAGTTCTGGCACACTGGGTCGATGTGGGCTTTCGGTTGGGCAGTTTGCTAGAGCCTTAGTTGTATAAGATAGATAGAGATCTATCTCTCTATCTATATGTATGTATGTATGTGTGTTTATACATTCTGTAAATACCTGTATGTACATATATAATATATATATATATATATATATATATATATATATAATATATATATATATATATATATATATATATAATATATATATATATAATAATATATATATATATATATAATATATATATATATATATATATATATACTGTATATATACTGTCTATAGGTATTTACAGTATGTAAGTGTGCATACATGTTTATGTATCTACATGTATATTGCATGTGCATTTGCATACTGTTTTTGTAGTATGGAGTATATATGCAATATATATTTCTACTATGCATTTATTTCATATTGTTTATCTGCATGCTATATATTTAGTATATGTGTTTCCATGCGTGCATACGTTTCCTGTGTATGTATATACAGTGTGTGTGTGTGTGTGTGTGTGTGTGTGTGTGTGTGTGTGTGTGTGTGTGTGTGTGTGTGTGTGTGTGTGTGTGTGTGTGTGTGTGTGTGTGTGTGTGTGTGGGTAGCCAGCAGCTGGCGGAGGTGAAGGCTCTGTTCCAGGAGGCGGTCCTCCTGAACCAGGACGGGCTGGACCCGGACCTCCAGACAGGCCTGGGGGTCCTCTTCAACCTCAGCTCTGAGTTCCACAAGGCAGTGGAGGCCTTCACTGCTGCCCTGTCCGTCAGACCCCAGGTAGGACCACCCTTACATAACAGGCATTGACATAACGTACACTAACATAACCTACACTCACCTGACCTACTCTAACATCACCAACAATCACATAATATAACCAACAGTCTAGGAGCATTTTAGGAGCTCTGGACTAACCTAAGCTTACCTACCCTCCACTAGAGTAAGAGGTGCTTCAAACTAACCTAAACTAACCATCCTCCACTAGAATAAGAGGCCTTACACACTAACCTAAACTAACCTACCCTCCAGAAGATTAAGACCACTCTATTACGGTTTCCTACCGTCGTTTAGCAGACGTCTTTCTCCAAGGAATTAGTGATATGCGCTTTCGTTAAGGAGCAGGTAGGGTTTAGGGGGTGTCTTACTCAAGGATGCATCCAGGTAGACCTCAGACATTGGGGTTCGAACCCAGAACCTTTATGGTGTTTTGGTCAAACACCCTCACCACTCCATGCCCCTGACCACCCTGTTTATGAGAGCTGGTCCCTGCACGGCGACATGGCCCTGCCTCCCCTGTGACGCTGTGGTTCTGGTAGGACTACCTGCTGTGGAACCGTCTGGGCGCCACGCTTGCCAATGGGGACCGTAGTGAGGAGGCCGTGGAGGCGTACTCCCGGGCCCTGGAGATCCAGCCGGGCTTCATACGGTCCCGCTACAACCTGGGGATCAGCTGCATCAACCTGGGCTTCCACAGGTATCCGCAGCCCTGCACTCAGTACCACACCGGTACCGTTCTGGATCACAACCCCCACATACACACAACACAGTACCACACTGGTACCGTAATTATTAATGACAAAGTGCTTTACACAGGGAGTCGAAAGAACAGCGTATATGAGATGCAATATCATAACGGGTACGTTATATGAAATATAACAATAAATACAAACGTTACTCTAGTGTAGTATCATTTCAGCTGTAAACTACAGTGAGGCTAAAGCCACAGTCTCTTTTAGAGTCTAGTACTGCAGGGCTGTCTGTGATTGGCTCACCCTGCAGTCTTTAAGCTCTATGGCCTTGGCCGACCCCTGCAGGGAGGCGGCCAGTAACTTCCTGACAGCCCTGAAGCAGCAGAGGCAGAGCCAGCGGCCCAGCCAGCCCGTCATGTCCGCCAACATCTGGGCGGCGCTCCGCATCGCCCTGTCCATGATGGAGCGCCCCGAGCTGGTCCACGCTGCTGGCGTGGGCGACCTGGACCTCCTGATGAGGGCCTTCGACATGGAGGACAACTGACCCCACCCCCAGTGCCCGGCCCAACAACAAGGACAACGGCGACTCGCAGTGGAGGTTAGGGAGTAGCAAGGTGGCCAGGTTGGTGATGGTGGGCAGGGAGGCTGCCAGGTCTTGGATGGATTTAGGTTTAAAAAAAAATAGCGATGACACAACAAACACTGAGGACCTGCTGCTGACCGAGCTGTTACACTGATATTATGGGATGGATGTCCTCTTCCGGATTCTTTAGGGGTGTAGGGGGCAAACATCAGCACAACCTTCTGATCTTAGATTCAGTCTGATAGCACAAAATGTTTATCTGCATCTTTAAAAACATTGTTTCCAACAGTGATGTTGGTTAATTGCCCAGAAGCCGAAGTATTTTTTATGAATGCTATAAAGAGCTTTATAACAGGCTACAAGACCTTAATTCATATGAATACAATCAAATATGTTAACAAACATCATATACCTTTAAGCTAGAAGAAGATGTCAGGTGGGCTATGTTTGGTGAATGGGGTTTGTTGAAAGTGAACAGATGCTCCTGATTGGTTCCTCTGGACTTTCATCATGAAGAAACAAAAGAAAATAGCAGCGAGAGGAAACCGAAGCCATCTTGTACGTCCTAGGACCTTCCAGGGAGAACTGAAGCCTTATTATACTCTACGTGCACGCGCATGATCCTACGATGGTGGTCTATTGTACATACAGGGGGAAGAACTTCCAGGCGCAGAATAAATTAATCTATTAATCTGATTCCTTTGAGATTTGGATTCGACCATGCTGGATTTGCTAACAATTTAGGCTAACAAGCTAAATCACCTGGGCCCAATGTTACCAAATAAGGACTTTCACCTTTGACCAACGGAGATTTAAAATAAGTCTCGGTTTTGGTCTCGTTTATCCATCCCATCATGTCTGTTAAGCTCAGCCTGGTTTACCTTCTTTCAACTGGAGCGCCCATTGGGTTCGGTTTAGCTTGCTTTCCCTTCTATAGACAAGAGCGTCCATTTTGTTTGGTTTAGCTTGCTTTCCCTTCTGTAGACAGGAGCGTCCATTCTGTTCGGTTTAGCTTGCTTTCCCATCTGTAGACAGGAGCGTCCATTCTGTTTGGTTTAGCTTGCTTTCCCATCTGTAGACAGGAGCGTCCATTTTGTTCAAACCCATGATGCTGCTGTTCCATGTCGGAACAAATGGCAGGAAAAATTTCCTTTGTTTGTTTGTTGTTTTCATCCCTTTAAGGAAAGCGGTCAGTAAGAAAAGAGTAGTAAAACCAGTCTGAAGTCGGACTGGTTCAGCATTGGTTCCTAGTGGGTCAGCTACTGATGTATTTATTGATTAGGAGATCATCCCCTGTAGAGACTTACGTTTAGAGTGTGCATAGACATGTATAGGTAAAGAGCATGACACACACACACACACACACACACACACACACACACACACACACACACACACACACACACACACACACACACACACACACACACACACACACACACACACACACACACACACACACACACACACACACACACACACACACACACACACACACACACTCACACACACACACACACACACACACAAATAAACGTGCACATGTTATATTTAACCATGACAATGAAATGCGTTGTGTGATTTTTATTTTATCTTGAAGCCATTTTATGTTTTAGGACATTGACGTCTCATTGCATATTGCTACCACTTCAGGCATCCGCTAAATATAGAGGGGTGGAGCCTTTGCTTATCTCCACCAATCAGAGTACATGTAACATCCACCCTGCAACTACCGTTACGGGAAGTGAAAAGTGATTTGATTGAACTGTTTTACCAGATCAACCTAGATGTTAACAGAGCTACCATGAGACAACCAGCGCTGCTGTGTCAAAACTGGATTGTTCAATTAGTGATCACCCAAGGAGTTGTTACTGAACAACGCACACACCAATGGCCCTGGTTGGACACACACACACACACACACACACACACACACACACACACACACACACACACACACACACACACACACACACACACACACACACACACACACACACACACACACACACACACACACACACACACACCTGTTTCTCCATCTGCTGTTTCTCAAGTGAGATGAAAGGAGTCAACTCTACTGGCCCCGTCTGTTCATGCTCAGATGATCAGGTCAACAGTCACACGTGACCCCCACCATCCAGACTACCCTTAGCCTCTGGGTTCCTGTTCAGAATAGACTGGTTATGTTGGGGACAGTTCATATTGGGATTGATCTTACTTATATAATAATTTGAAATCAGTTTTTCTAATTCCGTTAGGAGAAGCCTTCCCTTGAAACCAGGCTCAAACACTCTTGGCCATAACAGCTGTTTTCCATAAAAGAGTTTGGGATCTTTTATGTTATATATTTCGTTACATTTAAATGGTTTGATCCTCCTGGGAAAAAGTACCTCAGCACGTGGGTCAAGGCATTAAAAAGAGTTCCCCAGCCCTGATCTGGGGGGACAGCTTGGGTAACCCTCATAAGGTCATGTGACGTCTGGTGGCTCAAGATGAAGAACTGTAGTGAGTCAGAGCAGGGATCTGACAAAAATAACTGACAAAATGAAGTCTGAAAAAAGAGTGGCTCTGGTCCTTCACCAATCAATCCAACTTTATTCATATAGCGCTTTTGAAGCAAAATGGCTGCACAGAGTGGAAGCAAACACAACCAGAAAGAGGACTGAAATGAGTTTAAAATAAAAATATGCTCACATGAGACTTGCATAGATTTGAGTTGTAGATCTATGCCAAAAGAGATGAATGCTGGATGAGACAAGATCTAACCGCAAGACGCTTGTTTTAAAATTGTGTTTGAGCAAGGGCTGGATGAAATACATGTGATCTAAGCAGCTGCGTGCAGAGACCCACCTCTCTGGCACAGAGTAGATACATTTAAGTCAGTTAATAACTTATTAAGTCTTAGATCTGTCTGTTAGGGGAAAGGGTACGGAGGGTGGAGGTTACTCTCCCGTCCCCTGACAGATACCCTTATCAACGCTGTCATGAAGACTACGCCCGCTAGGCCTCCTTTCACACCTCTGGGAAGTTTATTGGAAGGAAGAGAGACCTGCTGTGGAATATTACATATAGGAGCTCCGGACCGAAATCCACTCGGTGTAAATCGAGCCGAACTCTGATTCCAATCCGTACATGCAAAGATCCATTTTCCTTAATTTTCTTCACTGGACGGTGTGAATAAAAAACCTGGTGTGGATTATTTGATACAGATTCTTCACTCAAGATAGTTATCCTGTGCATTTTTTATAGATTCAGTTATATTATCTTATGTTCTAAATTATTCTTGTGATCCAAATGCTTTGAGCCACACTGCGAGATACTGTGATATAAATCAACTATTCCCTCACACCTGATTTGATGTTCCTGATGTATGCGTTTGATCAACTGTCCTTTCATCTACTAACCAAAAGGCCCATGGTATGAAGTTGCCCAAAGAGAGAAATTATACATGTCCTCCAGCAGAGGGAGACAAATACTACACCATAAACCTCTGAAATACCCAGTAAAAACAATTCCGCCTTTAAATAAGGCTGATTTAAAGCCCTGAAGACCAAGCTAAACAGGTACGTTTTATATCACAGAAGTGCTGAGAATGCGATCTACAGAGGTCCTCCTCTCTGCACCAGAGGGCGCTGTTTCACCACTGAGACCGTTGTCTGTCAGGCTCCACAATTGTATATTTTACAATAAGCCAGGGAAAAAGAAAGTGAAAAAGTGTATAAATTGAAATTGTTTGTGTGATGACTAGAATAAGATTAAGATTCTATCACCAACAAACGTTGCTATACAAGACTATTCTAATCAGTAACCAACTTTTTTAATACGATAGATTTATAGGCCAACAGTTTTTATATGAACTAAGAAAGGTGTTTTATTGAAGGCGAAAACAGGACTCAGCTCTAAGTATCACAGTATTGAGGTGATTCTTATGTCCACGTTGGAGATTGTTGGACATCAATTGTAGTGCGATCGAGAAGACTCAAGGACAATCAGATAGCAAACCCAGAAGGCCAAAGTGAGCTTCACAAGACAGTGCAGTGGGACGTCTCTGAGGAGTAGGTGTTGGAGGCCTGTCGACTTGAGACGTGGTGCAAAGCCCACTCCATTGTTTCCCTGCGGAGAAAGCATCACAGGCAGAGAGGTGAGGGGGCCATGCAGCCTGCCCTATAGCGACGCGTTACCGTAGAGGGCCCTCCCTTCAAAGTTTGAATTATTTAAACTTTGACCTGGGGTGTCGCTTTCAAATTTGCAGATTTGCGGTCCAAAAATGAAAGACTGTTTGAAGCTCGCTGTGCCACTGGGTGTCAGGCAAAGAACCTTAAGTTTGATCCCACCCACAACTGTCTGCAGTTGATTTTGAGTCCTCTTTGTTGGATAAAGACGAAAAAACTTGGCCAAGTGATTTTGATCTTTTGATGTTATGTAATGCTAAGTTATTCTTATCCCATCTCTGAGAATTTTCTTAAAACCAGTTACTGACACACACACACACACACACACACACACACACACACACACACACACAAGAATACACTGTGTGCTTTTGGGGACCACATTTTAAAAATTGGACTAATGCCTCTCATTCGCATCTGGAGAAGAATTTAGGCATGGATTTTACTAGGAGGAGTCTTGGACGGGAGTCCATCTAGATTTTTGTGTCTAGTCCAGCGGTTGTGTTGATCTGGTTGTGGTTCAGCCGTGGAGGTACTGAGCTGAGAAAACATCCAGGTGGCCTTGCAGTTCAGTGGCTCTGTTCCTGTCAAACACAAGCCGTGAAACACACTTCAGTACAACCAGATAAAGTCAGTTCAAACCCCCTTAAACCAGCTCAAACCACATTAAATCACATTAAATCCACTCATGTCAGTCTAAACCCCCTTCAACCAGCTCAAACAGCTCAAACCACCTTAATCCAGCTCAAACCACATTAAACCATCTTAAATCAGCTCAAATTACCTTAAACCAAGTCAGCTCAAACCAGCTAGGGCCAGCAATATAGTTGTATTTATATCATACTTTTTCTAACATTAGTGTGCAATCGTGCTAGATAATTTTTTTTGCTGTACCTCAACGTAAGTACCTTGGGGTACGAGCTGCTGCTACAGCTAGCTAAACTGAGTGACTTAAGAAGTTCCTGCGGTGGTTGGACGGACCTGAGGACCTTGGAGCGGCGCTGGACACTCTCCAGCTGCTGGATCTTGAAGGTGAGCAGGCGGATCTGCTCCTCCAGCTCTGCCTCGCTCAGATCCACACGCTGACTCAGGCGGCTGAAGACCGACATCAGGTGGCTGATCCAGCCCGTCGATTGGATGATAAGACACCCGGAACAGGAAGTAATGAGACCAATGGGAAAGGAAACATGAAGTCATGAGTCAAAAGAGAGACGTGTGTGTTGAGTTGTGGACGATGTGTGCTTGTGCGTCGGGACTCGGCTACAGGCCTACATTATGTGCGTATCAAGTGACATATACTCCTAGTTATATACTAAGAGTATATGTTGTATACTTTAGCTATAGCTATATACTCAATGTGAAACTACTGCCGCTCCCGGTGTCTGCCATCACCGGCTATGACCTCGGGCCTACAGCGTGAGACAGCAGGGGGCGACGTCGAAGGAGACTCACGAGTGGATCTGCTGGCTGCAGCCGTGGCTGGCCACGGGGACGAGGGCCCGCAGCCGCTGGGAGGCATGCTCCACGAACTGGCGCTTCAGAGCGCACTCCCGGGCCACCTCTGTCCAGGTGAGCTTCTCGTACAGGTAGAGCAGGCCGTAGAGCGACAGGGACAGCGTGATGAGACGCCAGCCCACCGAGCGCCACACCTGCCAACAACCAGCCAGTTTAGTTCATCACCTCGGACCATTGTGGTGCTGCTTCGTTTTAATGAGCTTATCTTAATTTAGTAAACAAGCTTATGCTTAGCATAGCTTAGGATATCTTACTTTAGCTTAATTTAATGTAGAGTACAATCTTAATTTAGTTATATTATCTTAGGTTATATTAGTTTAATTCAGTATCTAGTATTTATTTTAGTTTGTCTAGGATGTGGAAGGCAGGTGATTATTCCTGTTCGTCGATGATTCATGTTTTTAGATAACGTCATGTCGTCGTAACAGAATTAATAAAGTAGAGCCCTATGCTCACCACGCCACCGATCACTATCACTGTCATGGAGGCGCGAGAGGTCACCGACACCAGGCCCGTCGCTATGGAGACCACCATCTCATCCTTCAGGTTTGCTCCTTCCTGCACCATGTTCTGCTCAGTGGAGGGAGGGAGGGAGGGAGGGAGGGAGGGAGGGAGAGGGAGAGAGGGAGGGAGGGAGGGAGAGGAGAGGGAGGGAGGGAGGGTCACAGATGATGCCGCTGGAGGTCGGAGGTCAAAGTGATCTTATGAGCCTGAATCATAGATACGGCTAAAAAAGAAAATAATTGACTCCTACTGTACTAAAATAACTAGTTGGTAACTATGTAGTTAGTACTACAGAGTACTAACCACGTAATGAGTACTGTATGTAGTACTCAGTCACTATGTAGTTAGTACTACAGAGTACTAACCACATAATGAGTACTGTGTAGTACTCACTATGTAGTTAGTATTACAGAGTACTAACCACATAATGAGTACTGTGTAGTACTCACTACGTGGTTTGGGGGCCCACCTGAATCCTGGGGTCCATGCCGGCCAGCGCCCTCTTGGCGTTGACGGGGCCGATGAACCGGGTGACCAGGGCAGTCCAACCCAGAGAGAAGCGGAAGCGGATGTCCTCCTGGAAGTCTGCGCAGAGCTGGGCCAGGTTCAGGTCCAGGAGCAGGTCGGGCCTGGAGCCCGGCAGCTGGAAGTGCTCCTGGGCGTCCAGGGACAGCAGCGGGCGCACGCTCTCTGCTCAAACACACACATGCCCACCACAATGAAAGGCCTACCAAGCGGACCGATTCACCAAAATAAAAGCCCTCTCAGAGCGGACCGAATCATCAAAATAAAAGCCCTCTCAGAGCAGACCGATTTATCAAAATAAAAACCTTCTCCAAGCGGACCAAATTCACCAAAATAAAAAGAACAGATTCACCAAAATAAAAGCCCTCTCTGAGCGGACGGATTTACCAAAATAAAAGCCCTCTCGGCAGGTCCCCCCCGCCCACCCTGGTTTTTCAGATTAGCATAACGTGGAACAGACGGATTCTGATTAGCAGGAAGCCAGATGTACCTCTGGCGCTGAGGTCAGTGCGTGTGTGTAAGCCACACGCAGCAGGACTTTTATTTTGTGATCAGGCAGTTGCTAGTGCAGGGCTACTTAAAGGAGGAGGGCAGGCGGACCCATCATGCTGGTCTGGGTCGCCTGGACGTCATGGACGACTCCTGGGGAGCAGCGGTACGACAAGGAGCTCACCATCCTCTCCTCCACATGGGACACCAGTTTCTAGAGGAGGAGGAGGAGGGGAGAGGGAAGAGAGGAGGAACAAATGAGAGCAGGAGGTGAGGTGAGGTGGAGAAGGAGGAGAGGGGAGGAGGAGAAGAGGAGGAGAGGAGGTTAGGGGACAGAGGAGGAGAAGGCCAGAGAGGAACGAAGAAGGGCAGAAGACAGGAGAGAGGAAACGATTAGCGCTCAAAGACCTGAACTTACACACACACTGACTGTTGACCTCAATACTCCCTAAGTCATTAAGCCTCTCAGCTGCCTTATGACTGTGACTGTGACTGTGCGTGTGTGTGTGCGTTTGTGCATTTGTGCGTTTGAAAAGCTGTGCAGGCTATGGTCGAAGAAGCAGGCAGTCTAATTTGATCACTGTTATACTAACTACAGTATACTGTAGCACTATTAATAATTGACTCACAAATGGAGAGCATCTATTATTATTAGGGCTGAAAGATTTGGGGAAATGATCTAATTGCGATTATTTTGACCAATATTGCGATAGCGATTTAATGTGCGATTTTTATAATTTATTAAGTTCCTTATGTTGTGTATTATTCACTAAAAAAATAAATAAATCATTCTTTAGTATGACCAACACAACATTGGAAGCAGTCAACATAAAAACTTTCCCATAGGCCAGGCCGATGTGTTGAGATTAATTTATGTTATAAACTTATTTATTTAAGTATTGAATTTTAAAATAAAATTAAAAACGAATTAATCGTACTGATCTCCAGTCAGTAACGGTAACAAATGATCATTTTTTTGCAACCTTTGTGATTTGCATATCGTCTTCTATTACAACGTGATTTCGATTTCAATTCGATTAATCGTTCAGCTCTAATTATTATTATTATTAATTCCATTTAATATAAGGGGTCAGACCACAGAAATTGCAGGACTTTTATTTTCTAAGCCTGGATGTGAAGCTCATGTGTGTGTGAGCCATCCTCAGGCCCACGTGTGTGTGAGCCATCCCTGAAGCCCATGTGTGTGTGAGCAGTTTTAGAGCCCATGTTTGTGTTAGGGGTTCTGAGGACCGGACGTACAGCCTTGTAGAGGGCCAGGGTGTCGGGAGTGGGGTTGAAGTCCGACCGGAACTCCTCCACCAGCACCGCCAGACTCCGGATCTGATCCAACATGGCCGCCGCCACCTACAGCAGGAATCAGTGCATGAAGGTCAAAGGTTAGACCTTGAGGGTCTATATGGGGGTGTGACCGGGTTGGGATCGGGTCTGACCGGGTCTAACCCTGCTGTATAAATGGGAACCATATTTCTTGTGATAAAATAGGTCATCTGTGACCAGGGCCCTCTCTTCCCATAAGGAATAAAAACACTGTTACTGAGGTTACCTGCCTTTTGCATGCGCTTTGTGGCTTGAGCTGCATCATCTCTTGGTGCTACACACACCTGCATGTGTCTGTCACAGGTGCTACTGGAATACGGCTGGTTGTAACCCTTTCTGATTGTCAAAATAATAATGTCATTTTATCACTGCTACTGAAAAAATACCTTAATTTAGCCAAATCAGGAGGGAAATCCTCAGTCTCCCAAAACACTGTGTGAATATCCACTGCCTTGAGCGCGTAACACTGGTATACTATTCAACGACACAAACAAGGGACAATGGAGGCGAGGTGTGTGTGGACGTGAAAAGCTCTTTCTGGCATAAAAAGCTAAACTGTTAAAAAATGTGTTGTTTTGAACACGTTAATTACACATTGTATCCATGTTGACAATGCGCAACTTGAAGTTAGCGGAAAATCTCCTATTTCTGAACTGTTTGGCTTTCCATAGTCAGCAGTTGCATGCGGCGTCCGCGGGAGGGGTATGCTGCTCAGACACTTACAGTGTAAGGGTTTGCGATGTGGGGATGCCTGGATCTCGTTCTTGTCACGAGAGAGTCAGGAGTCCTGGACGACTATAGTATAAAGCTACGGTGTTTGTGGATGTGTTGAGTTTAGCCTGAGCAGCGATTTGTCTTTGATGTCCACGGCTGAGTGAGGGTTAAGCTTCTCATTGTGAATTTCATACACAATAGTTCATTACAAATTATGCATAACACTAAACACAAAAAACATGCACCCTCCTTCCCAGAAGTCTCTCAACACATTTTCATCCCAGCTGTAACCGCGGGTTAACTTGCTAATTAAGGGAAAACCAATCTGTAGAGTCTAGAACTTCCATAAATCACAGTTTTTCGGTTAAGCCTTTTCACAAACCGTCGGAAACAAAAAATGCCAGTTAATCAATACACCGAATAAACCAGCCGTCCCTAGTTGGGGGACTACATGGGGGTGAGACCCGGGGTCCGACCCGGGGGTCCAGCCGGACTCACCCGGGCGGCCACGTCCTCGCTCAGGGTGCTGATCTGGTCCCGGAGGCTGGAGCTCAGACGACCCATCTGACCTCGGACGAAGTCCAGGCGGTCCCGCAGATCCTCCCGCTCCTCGAGGCAGCATATCCTACCGCAGGGGTCAGAGGTCAGAGTTCATTGAGATTTCTCAAGGGTTGCTGAGATGACATCTCTCGATAGGAGATATTTGTTTCCCTGGCGTGCTGTTTATCGAAGACTGGGGATGGATGGACAAACGGGAGCCAGGCAACACAGAGTCAGACGCACTCACTTCCTGTCTGCAGCGGAAATGTTAACGGCGTCCATGGCGTCCCTGACGGCCTGGGTGATCTGCCCCGCTCGCACCGTGTGCTGGCCGAACTTGGTCTTCACGGCCGACTGGGAGATGAACTCCTACAGGTCGAAGGTCAGGTGGACAAGAGACCACACAGGGTTCAACTGTTGGCCGTGTTTGAGAGGAAGACACCTCCCTGACAGCTAACACAGGAGAACTGGCAAAGGCCAGTTCTCCTGTGTTACATTACAGAGAGTGGTTTAGAAACCAAACCAAGCATGGAAATCCAATCTAAACAAGCAACGAAAAGGAGGTGCACGATCCAGTTAAAAAAAACTGCAAACTTGCTAGAGGACTCGAAAATACAAAGTTACAATAGTGGTTATTATGGGTGGTTGATTTCCCCATGAGCTCCGTACCTCGAACGTCCGCTCAAAGCTCTGGAACTCTCGGAGTCTCTCGTGGAAGCCCTCGGCCAGAGCGCCCCCTGTAGGAGACGCACAGTGAGCCTCCCTCCTCAAGCTGTGAGTCCAGGGCCGGGTTCACCGCAACCCTCTTCCGCTCTCAGCAATCTCTACCCGTCTCACCCATCTCCACCTGTCTGACCCATCTCCTCCTGTCTGACCCATCTCCTCCTGGCTAACCCATCTCCTCCTGTCTGACCCATCTCCTCCTGGCTAACCCATCTCCTCCTGTCTCACCCATCTCCTCCTGTCTTACCCATCTCCTCCTGTCTGACCCATCTCCACCTGTCTGACCCATCTCCCCCCGTCTCACCGGTCTCCGGCATTCCCTGGGCGCGGTGCATCCTGGAGTACAGCACCTCCTTGGCGGAAACGAAGAAGATCCGTCCGGGTGCCTCCTCCAGGCTCACCACCCTCAGCTCCTCCGCCAGGAAGCTGGCCCCGCGATCCAGGTGCTGCTTCCTCACCTGGAGCACAAGAACCAGACCCCCAACCGCCTTGGACCAGACCTCAGGCCTCAGATCTGCCTGTAGGCAGTCGGCCTAAAGGTGGTCTGAGGGAAAAGCACCATGTGCATCGGGCCTGAGATCCAGCAGCCACCAGGGCGGTCTGACGGGGGTCTGATGGGGGTCTGATGAGGGTCTGACGGGGGTCTGACGGGGGTCTGACGGGGGTCTGATGGGGGTCTGACGGGGGTCTGACGAGGGTTTGATGGGTGTCTGACAGGTGTCTGACGGGGGTCTGACGGGGGTCTGACGGGAGTCTGAAGGGGTGGTGGCCTCATACCTACCTCCTCTACGTGGTCGGGTTCTGTAACCGAGGCGTCCCAGCGGTTGTGGAGGATGAAGATGTTGGGTTTGGAGATCCGCTCGCTCACCTTGTGGAAGAACAGCTTCTCCTGCGCACAGAGGGACATTGAATGTGTATGTGTGTGTGTCTGTGTGTATAGTACTGTGTGTATTGTTATCTATGTATCTGTGTGTGTATAGTAATGTGAGTGTGTGTGCATAGGTGTGTGCTACCGTGTTCATCAGGGTGGACTCTGCGTTCCCCACCAGGACAAAGACGTCTGCGTCCAAACAGAACTTGTCGATCCAGCTGTCCAGCTCCTCTGTCACGTCTGTTCCAGGGCTACATCATCACAACCACACACAACATAATGGCGCTTCATGTAGTGTTTGTATGTGTGTGTGTGTGTGTGTGTGTGTGTGTGTGTGTGTGTGTGTGTGTGTGTGTGTGTGTGTGTGTGTGTGTGTGTGTGTGTGTGTGTGTGTGTGTGTGTGTGTGTGTGTGTGTGTGTGTGTGTGTGTGTGTGTGTCTGTACTATAGGTGGGTATAGTGTAGTTTCGGTATTTGTACAGGAAGTAGCTGTGTGTTTCTGGGTATGTGTGTGCGTGTGTGTGTTGTGTGTGTGTGTGTGTGTGTGATTGTGTGTGCAAGTGATTTTGTGTGCATGCATGTGTGTGTGTGTGATTGTGTGTGTCTACGTGTGCGTGTATGTGTAATGCGTGATGTGTGTCTGCCTGTCTGTCTGTCTGTGTGCGAGTGTGTGTGTGTGTGTGCGTGTGTGTGTCCACCTGTCCATGAGAACCAGGTCGTCTCTGAGCAGGGTGCAGCGGCCCTTGGGCCAGAACACTTTGACCAGACTGCCAGAGTCTAACGTAGGATCCATGTGGAGCGCATGGGCGAGGTGGTTCACGGTCTGAGAGACGAGCAGAGGGAGAGGGGGGAGGGGAGGAGAGGGGGGGAGAGAGGAGGGGGGGAGAGAGAGGGAGGGAGGAGGAGGAGGAGAGAGAGAGGAGAGGAGGGGGAGGGGGGAGGAGGGGGAGGGGGAGGGAGGAATGGATGGAGGGGGGAGGATGAGGAGAGAGGAGGAGGAGGGGGGGAAGAGAGGAGGGGGGAGGGGGAGGGGGAGGGAGGAGGGAGGTAGGAGGAGGGAGGAGAGGGAGGAGAGGAGAGAGGAGAGGAGAGAGGGGGGAAGAGAGGGGAGGGAGTGGGAGAGGGAGGTAGAGGAGGGGGAGGAGGGGGAGGGAGGAGGAGGGGGAGGGGGCATGGAGGAGAAAAGAGGAGAACGGGAGGAGAGGGATTGGAAAAGATTAGGAGGGGAGACAGAGCAGGGGGGGGAAAGAGGAGACACGGTCACCATGAGAGAAACCCAAACCAGCTCCCTGTGACAGCCCAGTCCTTGAAGCAGCCCTAGACCTCCATTACGGGGGTCCTAGCGGCCACCATGGGCCCCTGTACCTGCAGGCTCCTCCTCTCGGCGGAGGCCTCGGTGGTGAGGTAGGGCTCCTCCCCGTCCGTGCCCTCCACCCTCAGGAAGCAGTTGGTGGTGTGGCCAATGCCCGTGGGCAGCACGCGGTCACGCAGCATGGCGTTGATCACTGTACTCTTACCGTTGCTGGTCCTGGAGGAACAACCAGTCAGAGCTCAGCTACTAGCCCTGAAACAGCCAATCAGAGCTCAGCTACTAGCCCTGAAACAGCCAATCAGAGCTAAGCTACTGGCCCTGAAACAGCCAACCAGAGCTTAACTACTAGCCCTGAAACAGCCAATCAGAGCTCAAGTACTGGCCCTGAAACAGACAATCAGAGCTTAGCTACTGGCCCTGAAACAGCGAATCAGAGATCAGCTACTGGCCCAGAAACCGCTATACCCAATTCTGTATTTTGTCCTTGATTTTCTAACGATGTACTGTTCTATCATTTCAATGTTTATGTACTTTTTAAGTTCATTTAATTGAAACACATTTGTAATTAAAATGTCAATGCAAAAATATATTTCAATCTTTATTTAAATTTAAACTAAAATTCCAATCAAAATTCGTCACAGTGAATGACGCTCATAAAAAGAAGACCTTTGAACCATAGCCAAAGCAAAGTGGGCAACAACGGCCAGCCTTTGACCAATTGCAACAGCAGAGGTGAACGCCTGTCTCCCTGACCTGCCGAAGAAGGCCACCTTCATGTGTCTTCTGGCCAGCACGTCTCTGATGGTGGTCAGCTTGGTGCAGCAGCTCAGCAGCTCCTCGCACTGAGCCTGACCCACCACACTGGAGCCCTCCGACCCACACCACGTCTCTGCACACACACACACGCACACACACGCACACACACACACACACACACACACACACACACACACACACACACACACACACACACACACACACACACACACACACACACACACACACACACACACACACACACACACACACATAAATATATACACACACATAGATATGTATACATATACACATAAATATATACACAACACATAAATATATAAATATATATGTATATATATATATATATATATACAAACACACACAAACATTTACATATATACACACACCACGACACCCACAACACGTTTCTATACACACACAGACACACACACACACATACAGTATATATAGATATCTATATGTATATGTATGTATGCACACAGAAAGTCTGATATATTTAGAGACAAACACACAGAGATTATATATAGACACAAAAACATATATACACTTATCACACCCACACACAAACAGAATCCCCCCACATACAGGCACACACCCACTACGCAGCCCCCATCCTCTCCACAACTCGTATGTACACACATATACAAAGATACACACACACACACACACACACACACACACACACACACACACACACACACACACACACACACACACACACACACACACACACACACACACACACACACACACACACACACACACACACACACACACACACACACACACACACACACACACACACACACACACACACACACACACACAAAACTCTATTCAGCATTATCAGGTCCTCCAGAAGTACAGGCCAGCCGGCGGAAACGGGAGGAGCACTACTGGGCAGTTGGGGGTCAGACCTTCTGCGAAGGCGGAGGCCTCCTTGGCATACAGCAGGATCTGTTCGAAGATGCCGTTGACGGTGCGCTTGGCCAGGACGAAGTGTCGGAGGGGAGAGGCTTCCCCTGGCTCCATGCTGAAGCAGCCACCACACCGACACAGCCATCACACCAACATCAACATGTCAGTACCGAGCAGTGCATCAGAGGTTATAGCTACCACACATGCACAGTTTGTTACCGTGGTTACCTTGTGACAGGGGGGCGGTAGGGGGGTCGGGGGGGGTTGGTCCGAGTCCTCAAAGGGCTTCGGTGCTCAACTTCCTGTATTCATATGGTCCACTTCCTGTTTCACAAGGTCCACTTCCTCCCAGCGACCAGGACCACGCCATTAGGGTCCAGACAGACCTGTCAGACCATGTCTCTCTTTGTATGCGTGTGTGTCTCTGTCTGTCTGTCTCAAGAGCTTAACGAGAGAGAGAGAGAGAGAGAGAGAGAGAGAGAGAGAGAGAGAGAGAGAGAGAGAGAGAGAGAGAGAGAGAGAGAGAGAGAGAGAGAGAGTGTGTGTGTGTGTGCATCTGTGTTTGTGTGCGCAGACAGATCCTCTTAGCAGGGATTTATAGCCCGGTGGTTCAACAGGTAGCAGGTCTTACCTCTGGAACAGCCACAGTACCACACTACTACCAACTAACTAAAATCATTAACTATCTTACTCTCTAAATAACTAAGGAGCTAGCTGACTCACTGAAATAACTAGCAAGCTAGCCGACTGGCTCACTATAGCAGACTAATTAACACATCAATTAAGTCTCAAAATGAGGAGCTTGCGATCTTACTAATACTGACTACGTCTGCTATCTTAATTGACTCTTTAACCAACTGACTTAACAACTAGCCCTAACTAAATATTTGACACTACAACTTACAAACCAACTGGCTCTTTAACAAGCAAACTGACTGTAAACCTAACTAGGCCTACCTAGCTTACTAAACTGTTAACAAACTAACCGACTCTAACTAGCTAGGCCTGACCAACTACAACCTATTCAACCGGCTATGACGGAATACATAACTAACTCTCTAACACTGCCATTGTTAAACTGCCATATTATTTTGGTCTATTGTTTCATTGATACTACAAATAAAGTTGCTGCAAATAGCTAACAGATAGAGAACGGTTTGATAACATACCATTTTCAAATGTTACATTATGAAAATACATTATTGAAAATTATTCTACTTCATTTAAGAATGCTCGATCCTGATTGGCTGGGAGGGGTGCATTAATCCGGCGTATTGCCCGCTGAATTGTCGGCTCTACTTGCTGCTGACTGAGCACAGTAGATCAATACGCCGCTTGCATCGTTTTCTATCAAATACATTTCCAACATGAGGTATTGCCCGCTGAATTGTCGGCTCTACTTGCTGCTGACTGAGCACAATCTGTCAAAGGGTCAGTCGATCGTCATTAAAGCTGACTTGATACGAATGTAACAACTACGTCGTTAAACTAGTGATCAGTTGCAACCTTGTGTGGTTGCTATAGAAACGCGTTACCTATAGCTGAGCTAACGGTATTCACTGTAGGTCTAAAGGGAACTACTTTTCGAGGGAGATGAATTTAAACAGCATACATTTAATAAGCATGCAATACGAATAAGAAAAAGGCTAATTATTAAAAGTACATGAATTGTTTTATTATGTTGGCCGGCGCGAAGTAGAATAAACGGAATAATCACCTCAAGGCAGGCATTCTTCTCGGGCGGTAAACCGTCCACTAGCCGGGCATATCAAACTGTTTATTGCCCGGCCTCTCGGTGATTATTCCTTACATATTATACTATAGCCAGCTAAATAGTCTGCTGTTAGGCTTTAGGCCTACAATATGCTATGCTATTATATGACCAAGTAAATTTATAAAAGAAAATGCAGAAAACAGCTTGTTGGTCCATTAGCTGTCCACCGTTTATTTTACGGGTTTTTTTTTGGTATGAATTATTAGTCATTGACTCATTTGCTATCAGGTTCTCTAGTAAAGTTACATTTTGTATTTGCAGCCTTAAAACAGTGTACCTGGTCATTTTGAACCACCTGGGGGCAGTGAAGTCACAAACCTGTACTGCTGCGGCTTGTTTCAAGAGACACACTAACAAAGAGCATAATGAGAGTCATTTAATTATAAAAACAACCATAACCTATTTATCGTTTCTACACTAAAGCATGATGATAAAAATACTATTTTAACTATTAAATATACAATAAAGATAAACAAAAATGTTTAGTTGGGCTATAGATCCTGTTTACATTATATTAATTTAAAAAAGATTCAGTGAAGCACCTACAAATAAATGTTGATTGATTTTGTATTGATAGGGATGCAGTGTTAACCAATAGAAGTACCCATGGTAGCCATACTGTTACGTGGTATTTTATTAAATCAATTACAGGCCGATCCGGCCTACTTTTCCTGAACAATGAATATTTTACAGAAGGGCCTGTTAGTTGAGGGTCCTTTCAATATAAAGGTTGACATATAAATCCATCAAAACATCCCTAACCCAGGTCACTTGAGATGGATCGCTGAACTTTGACAACGGATCGCAAAGATTCTCAGATTTCCAGTATGATACAGATATTTTATGCCGTTGTTATGCTGACATATGAACGCATTGTCAATATTATATATATCCGCCATGGTGCACTTTATTACGTATTGACAGACTGTGTTGTTGCTTGCGAGATTACTCTTTAATCTCAATTTCAAGGCACACTTCATGTGGCGGTGCATGATGTAACATTAATGTGTGTGTGCTGGTGCACGGTGGGACGGCCCTGATGGACCTGATATCAGCAGGGAGGAAACTACCGAGTAAGTCTTTCATCATACATGCGCTAACAGCGCCGATATATGACATCATCCTGCTGCCACCGGCCTTATCTCTGTACCAATAACGCTGTTTGTCACTGTATGTTTGTGTGTGTGTGTGTGTGTGTGTGTGTGTGTGTGTGTGTGTGTGTGTGTGTGTGTGTGTGTGTGTGTGTGTGTGTGTGTGTGTGTGTGTGTACGTGTGTGTGTCAGAGTATTCAACATATTCACAGATTGGTCAATTACACTTCAGTCAATATAATAATTTATATTACTAATTACTTATTTACTCTGTTTAATTATGCCCTATTGTTTGGTGTGTGTGTGTGTGTGTGTGTGTGTGTGTGTGTGTGTGTGTGTGTGTGTGTGTGTGTGTGTGTGTGTGTGTGTGTGTGTGTGTGTGTGTTGTTAGAAGAAGTGATATATATGGAAATTGCGGGATACTGGTGGAAGAGATAGATGGAGGGAGAGAGACTGAGAGAGAGAGAGGGAGAGAGAAGGAGAGAGAGAGAGGGGAGATAAAGATAGGGAGAGAGAGAGGATGATAGATTATGTGTGTGTGTGAGAGAGAGAGAGAGAGAGAGAGAGAGAGAAGACGAGAAGAGAGGAGAGAAGAAGAGAGAAGAGAGAGAGAGAGAGAGAGAGAGAGAGGAGAGAGAGAGGGGGGGGGGGCTGGTGAAAAGGGGAGGGCTTTGGTGAGAGAGGGGCGGGGTCTTAAACATGTGAAGGAAATATAAGGAGAGAAAGTTAGAGTAAAGAACAGTAGAGGAGAGAGAGAAGAGGTGGAGAAGCACAACCCTCCTGCTGGATCTAAGAGAGCTGAGGAACGACAGAACGACAGGAAAAGAGAAGTGGAAAAGAGAGAGAGAGAGAGAGAGAGAGAGAGAGAGAGAGAGAGAGAGAGAGAGAGAGAGAGAGAGAGAGAGAGAGAGAGAGAGAGAGAGAGAGAGAGAGAGAAAGAGAAAGAGAGAGAGAGAGGCCCTAAGGAAAGCTTGTTGGCGAGACAAAGAGGTGAGTAGGGGAGGTGGTGCAACACCCATACCACCCAGCAAGCAGCACACACATACACAAACCCCAACACACACACACACACACACACACACACACACACACACACACACACACACACACACACACACACACACACACACACACACACACACACACACACACACACACACACACACACACACACACACACACACACACACACACACACACACACACACACAACCTCACACACACACACACACCAGGCATGCTGCCAGGCATAGTATTTCTCTCTCTGTGGATTTTCCAATGCCGATGTCTAACCGACAGCCCCATTCCCCTCTCCTCCTCCTTCTCATCCTACTCCACCTCTTCCTCTCTCTCAGACCCTCACCTGGGCCAGAACACCTGGGCCCTCCCCCGCACCCCCCTCCCCCATATTGGTTGCTGCGCCTGCAGAAGACACCACAGAAGAAGTGTTGACCATCAGGTCCGAATCCGCTCCGCTCCGCACTGTCTAGACTCAACTAGAAATACCTCCAGTAAGAAAACGTGCCCCCCCCCCAACGGCCTGTCGTCATGACGACCACCACCGCTGCCCACTGAGATCCACCACCCGAGTGATTCAACTCCCCCCTCCCCACCCTTGAGGGAAGCTCCATCGTCGTCCCCCTCCGCCCCCCCCCCCCCCCCCCCGATGGATGAGGCCAGGAAATTTGAGGGCAGCCGTGGCAGGACTGCGGGCCCCCCTTCTCCCCCCCCCCATGGTGTCCAGGCTGCTGCTCCTGCTGCTGCTGGTGCAGCGCTCCGCGGCAGAGGCCCCCGCCGGCTGGGAGGACGTCATTGAGGACCCGGTGGAGGACTTGGAAGCCGACGGCACCCTCAGACCCCCGACGACGCTGGTAAGAGGCGCGCCGTCACAGGCAAGTGAGTGTGTCAAACGTAAACAGTTACACATAGCCGAGCCGGGGTGGGGGGGGGGGGGGCCACATGTACTGTTTACATCACCGCTGGGGCGTCGGCCAACGACTGATTGGCTGATTGGACGCCCACCGTGGTAAGTTGTCACCCACTCTTTGACGCGGTATCAAGCTCCTAGTACCGCCAGAAATCTGTACGAACCAAGGCCGACCCCCTTGTCCCCTTCATCACTCTGAGAACCTTGCTGACCTGGATTGTGTGTTTCACAACGCAGCGTTGCTTTGCATTTGTCACAATGCATGTGTCACAATGCATCGTGCTGTCTTATCCGTTCACCTTTTTATCAAGCCGAAGTGGAACGTACTCTGTCATCCTGTACCGCTGTCTCCTCTCGCTGGAGCCGTCCCTGTGGTCGCCGTGGTCGCCGTGGTCACCGTGGTCACCGTGGTCGCTGTGGTCACCCTGGTCGCCGCGGTCGCCGTGGTCGCCGTGGTCACCATGGTCCCCGTGGTCACCTTGGTCGCCTTGGTCGCCGTGGTCACCGTGGTCCCCGTGGTCGCCGCGCTAACCTCAGTAACAGCGTTCCCGTTGTCTCTCTGCAGGAGGCGTTGTCGCCGGGCGGCTCCAGGTTGACCCCCCAGAAGTCCTGGCTGATCTTCAGGAGGAACTCCAACAAAGGGGATAACCGCAGGACCAGGCCCCACAAGAGGCCCTCCAAGGTCAGCCGCAGAGAACCGCTGCAGGGCGGAGCTCTGGAGCTCACACCCTCTGCATTAGTCACACCACCTCAGCTGCCGCCAAGAGATTCATGGCTGTCTGTGTTAACGTGTATATATATATATATGTGTGTGTGTGTGTGTGTGTGTGTGTGTGTGTGTGTGTGTGTGTGTGTGTGTGTGTGTGTGTGTGTCTGCAGCATGGACTTCCGGGCCCTCCTGGACCTCCAGGGCCTCCAGGGCCTGCTGGCCCCCCGCCCTCCCCAGTGATCCACAACACTGAGGAGCTCCAGCTCAAACTCAGAGGTAACGACCCGATGACCAAGCAGCCTGTTGACCAAGCAGCCTGTTGACCAAGCAGCCTGATGACCATTGACTCTGTTTTGATACACACCTCATATGATACCCATTAACTGACATCTACCTTAACATGGCCATTATAGGAATCAGATTATTGCAGACAAGTTTAAATTACATGTTTGTTCTATCCCTAACCCTCTCATGTCTTGTGACCTTTACTTAAAGAGGAGATTGTTCGAGCAGGGAAGGAATAAAGCAGGTAAAATAGAACCAGCTGGTTAGGGCTAGGGTTATGCATTGGCTGGTCGGTCTGGTCTTTGGTCTAGTCAAGTCTAGTCTCCATGATTGTCTGGTCTTAGTACATTTGTAGAGAAT
>OLKM01000177.1:299606-330101 GCA_900291075.1 Melanogrammus aeglefinus
AACACTGTTCTCTGGAAGACCACAGCAGCCCAACCGGGCTAAACGACCAATCAGCGCTCAGAGGAAGCCAAATCCAACCGTGCTGATTGGACCATGCGTGTGTGAAGTCACGGAGCGTATACGGGATAATGTGTGACACGTAAGAAAATTTGTTCAAGCGGCTGTGGCCTCTGATTCGCTGTTCCTTCCGATGACATCATGTATTTTCAAAGTATTTATTCCTGTTTGGACGTTTTTAATAAAGTTTTTTTTATTTAATTAAAGAATAATTCTGCTCAGATTGAATCTTTGGTCAGTGGTCAGAATGATTTTGTTTCCTAGGAGCAAATGGATGAATACATCATGAAGAGTACCTTTCATATTTGGCAAAGTTTCTGTTTTCATATTGAGGGAGAAAGAGGGAGGTGGAGCAGACAGACAGACAGACAGACAAAGAGAAAGAGAAGTAGACAGAGAGAGTGTAGTAGAGAGAGGTAGAGAGACAAGAGATGGAAAGCCAGACAGACGGGTAGAGAGACAGAGGGAGAGAGACGGAAAGATGTAGAGAGAGAGATAGAGAGAGAGACAGAGAAGTAGAGAGACCGAGCCAGAGATGTAGAGAGACAGAGATATGGAGGGGCAGAGATAGACTGGTAGAGAGAGAAGAGACAGAGAGATGTAGAGAGAGAGATACAGAGCGAGAGAGGTAGAGAAACAGACAGAGAGAGAGGTAGGGAGACAAAGACAGGGAGAAGATGAGCGAGGCAGATAGAGAGAGAGGTAGCGATAGTTAGAGAGAAAGAGAGATGTAGAGAGAGAGACTGAGACAGGTAGAGAGAGAAAAACAGATATATGTAGAGAGACAGTTAGGTATAGAGAGACATAGAGAAAGAGGTAGAGAGACAAAGAGAGAGAGAGGTAGAGAGACATACAGAGAGAACAGGTCTCTCTTTGTGTTCTCCCCGCTTCAAAGCGTCTCAGCACAGACTCAACACTCATGAGATGATGTCATCTTTCCCATAACGTGGCGCCTGGGGCCTGGCGGCTGGCCACACCCACACACACACACCACACACACACACACACACACACACACACACACACACACACACACACACACACACACACACACACACACACACACACACACACACACTCTCTCTCTCGCTCACCCACCCACTCAGGCACATCGTGAAAGTTATTAGGTATAATGTCAGAAGACTTTAAGCCAATACACTGTAGTGAAACGGTATTTTGTGTATTATAGAAGCCTTCATTTTAAAGTGTATTAGCGTATATATGATTGTAGGCTACAGTAGTGTGTAGAATCAACTTCCATGATGTTTCAAATCACAAAACCACCAATATTGTTATAACGCTGGACACATTAGGAGATGAACTGACTGAGTATATTGAGTTCTTTATTTGAAGATGACTTAAAGAAAGACGGCTGTTTGCTACACACAACACAGAAACAGCAGCATTTATACTAAACAACACAAAACGTAACCATACGAATATTTGTGCGCAAGTTCTGAACCCTGAGAAGAATCTTTAGACCTGTTCAAGTAGTTGTAACAGCGGGCCGAAATTTGCTGACAATAGTGAAAAGCCAGCTGACCAATCCCGCTGTATCTGGTGCCCCCGAGTGGTAAAACGGAGGCACTGCAAGCGGTCATTTTTGGACCCAACTCCCATGGGTTTTGCAAGACGATATAATACTATAATAATATAGGTATTTTTCAAAATGTATTCGATTTCTTTTGCTACATTCATTCAAAAAATATTATTTCATCCAAAATTACACTGCTATATGATGCATGTCTGCATGAACATTAGTAGCGAACGCGATCCACAGGAACCTGAACAATACCATTTCCTTCTTAAAATTGTATCCCCTATATTCGTATTTGCTCAAAATAAAAGTTACAATAAAGACATATTAACCAGCACAGTCAGTTAACCGGTGGTTTTTCTCTGGCCTTGGATAGGCAGGATGTGTTTTTGGTAACACATTTACAGATACATGGTGCTCTGCACCGCCATGCGAATGCTGGCTGCTATTCTGCGTCACCCCGACGACGCTTTCGCCGCTGGCTACAACACATCCTCCGAGTGTGTAGGACCTTCCCCCCCACCCAAAGACCCAGACCACGTGTTCCCTTGGAATCCACCGGAACACGACCAGGAGTCCTCGTCCGCACTTCAGCTCCGGGCTCCCAGCCCGGGCCTCAGGTGATGAACAGATTCATAACGTCGTTATGAACCGGTTCAACACCTGAGGGTTCCTAGCGCCCCCGCCGCGCGTCGACTTGCTAGCGTCCGTCCTCCTCTGCGGTCTGGCCAGAACAGGCCCGGCCCGGGGCGGCCCGTAGGTCAGTGCCGCCTCCCGCTGCGACCGCGTCGGCCTCAGGGTGGCTGGCGGTGGCGGCGGAGCCCTGTCGTCCAGCGGGGCCAGCACCCTCACCGTGTTCTCCCCGTACAGCCGGCGCTCGTAGCGCAGCAGCTGCTCCCAGAAGCCCACGTTGAGGCGCACGCATGGCCGGCTCTCGCGCACCCAGGCGTGTGCTCGCCGCAGCGTGGCGCCGCGGTAACGCATCAGGTAGGCCATGACCAGCGCCGGCGAGCGGCTCATGCCCGCCACACAGTGCACCAACGTGCCGCCCGTTTTGTTGCCGTGGATACGCTCGGCCACCCACTCAAAGTGGTCGGCCAGCCGGGCGGTGGGCAGGTCGCAGACGGCCACGCGGACGCACTCCACGCCCGGGAAGGCGGCGCACGGGTGCGTGACGGTGGCGTTGACAATGAGCGTGATGCACTTGCGGCGGAGCAGTGGCTGGTTCAGAGATCCATCGGCGCCGCTCAGGAACAGCGTGGGGGTGATCTCCGAGAGAGACATTGCGCTGGGGGGCGGGTACACATACGTTTAGATGCTCATCTTTAGGCTTCTTTTTGTGCTGCTCCTTGGGGTTAAAATACCAAAGGTCAAGGTTCAGGGAAAAATGACAGACGGAACATTTCTGGTGCTCTATGAGGGCAAACCCAGCTACATCTGACTCGCTCTTCATCCCAGGAAAAAAACAATAAACTAGACTTCAAGACATTCAAGACCTACATCGACATGCATGCCCAAAAACGACCGTTATCCCCTGCTAAGGGACATCATCCCGTCCCGGGACACGACCAGCCTCTCGGTGGGTCTCTGTTGGTCTCTAATGGCCCCGGGAGGACCAGCCCGGAGCTCCACAGAGGAAAACAAATAGGCCTCTGAGAGGGGAAGGCCTCCGACTGGACCGGCCCCTCTTATGGAGGGACAGAGCCGTCACATTTAAGCAGGGAACTCTGTCCACACAGGCTCCTAACCTTTCAGTTCCCGACCGAGAAATGGGAGGTTGATGATAGAGAACAAGAAGACACTCAACTAGTCAGAAAAACAACCATACTGTATTTGATTTAACAAGAGCCTGTAGTACAAAAAACCTATATGGACTGACTATTGGACGTGGGTCCCATGCATGCAAAGATACACGTGTGTGTTTTTATGTGTCTGTGTGTATGTGTGTGTGCTTGCGTGCGTGTGTTTGTGTGTCTATGTGTGTGTCTGTGTGTGTGTCTGTGTGTCTGCGTGTGTGTGTGTGTCTGCGTGTTTGTGTGTGTGTGTGTGTTACCTTGTCCTCAGTGTGTCCACCCGGGTGTGAGTGAATGAAAGTCTCGAGACCAGTATCCTCAACCCCCTACCCATTCCCAAACATGGCTATCCGGGTCTTGCTGCCAACCGATCACAAGCCAGGTTAAATTTAGCGGCAGAGCACAGCAGCTGGGCTTCAGTCGGTAATATAGTATAGGGTTTCTGTGGTCCTTGCACACCAGATGACATGTGATTGTGCACCCTCTAGTGGCAAAAGCTAGCATAAACACATGTCATGCTAGCCTCCTGAGACAGAACTGCTCTCACAAGTTCACATTGTGTTCTGCAGAACCAATCAGAAGCAAGGAGGTTTGGATACAGAACCCTCTGGTCCACAATTCTGTCTTCCTATGTCTTCATCTGTCTGTCTGTTATTTTATATTCTGCTGTAGAGGCTGGTTGCTGAATATCCGACCGTTTCCCCCTTATTGTGAATGGAAGGACTGCTTTTGTAAGAAGCAATCAATGGAAGACTAACTTTCATCTTCGATGATTTGCGACAATAAGAATATTGATTATTAATGCCCATGATTATAGTGTTAGTTATCACACACACACACACACACACACACACACACACACACACACACACACACACACACACACACACACACACACACACACACACACACACACACACACACACACACACACACACACACACACACAGGGCATTTAGCAGACGCTTTTATCCAAAGCGACTTACAATAAGTTTGCCATAAGAAGTGTAACAATATATCGCTGTCGGTACAGAAAGGATGTTCATAGAACCAAGTGCAAGTACAACAATCACTAGGCTAACCAATTCCCATGTTACAGCAATTATAGCAGATACTGCAGTTGCTACATAGTTAAGTTACTATAATACAATTCAACACAATACAATACAATGTACAATGGTGGCCATAAGGGGGAGGGTGGCTATGCAGAGTCGAGGTGGACTCCGAACATGTGAGTCTTGAGTCTTTTTCGGAAGATAGTGAGCGACTCTGCGGTCCTGAGAACGGCAGGGAGCTCGTTCCACCACTGAGGTCCCAGAACCGAGAAAAGTTGTGACTGCTGATCGACCTTTGCTAGCTCTTAGCAATGGAGGTACAAGACGTCCAGCTCCTGATACACACCTGATAGTGATTGCAGCTACTCCATTTACAGTTGCTCTTTCATATTTCAGCAGTTTTAAAGGAGGCAGAAAAGAAGGACAGAATGGAGCAAGATTTTGAAACTTAAGAACCATGGCTATGTAACCCTTCTTCCAAATTATACTCAAGCTTTAGCTCTCGAATATTAGCTTCTACAGCACTATAGATTTACAACCTGTATATTAGTGGTGATGGTGATTTATATTTGTAAACCAATTCCCAAAAAGTGACAAGGAATGTGTAGTTTGTCTTGAGTTTCAAGGTGGTTTTCTTTGTCTGCCGTTGTATCAAGACAGGGATATCCGATTCTGGGACAATGCAAAGCAGATATTTGCATTTTTTCTTTTGCATCTTTCACGGTGAGACATCCTGTATCGGAAGCGTCTGAGCAGAGGATCATCGTCAAGGTCAGTCTCAAACAGTGGAGAAAATCCTATTTTTATTGATTGCTATTGCAAAGAATAGATAGGTAGATACATGGATTTATTATCCCCTTTGTTGCAGCAGATAGGTTCAATCACCTTTGTGATACCTCATTGGCGATAGGTAGGGACATTTATTCACATTCAAATCTTCAATATTTCCACTGTAAAAGGTGCAGTGTGTAGAATTTAGACACAATTACAAGTGAAGTTGCAGATAGAGACCAAATTACAGTTTTTTCCTATCGTTTTAGGCAATTTACCTAAACCATGTTCACATTCCCTAAACACTTCACACAGTGAGCATACCAGTAGACCATGTGAACCAAACTGTGGTTACTTGCCCCTATGCTAAGATACAAATGCTGGCAATGACGCCTTCTTCCAAATTTCATGGATACCTGCCCCAGTCAATGTTCACTACCGGCAAAACGCTGTGGAACTACAGCATATTTTACCAATGTTTAGATACTCTGTTCAAAACGGTGAACTTTCTGTTCAAAACCTAACAGTAATTTAGATCACTGTAGATGGAAAGATGCTGCATTTGGACAGACAAATTAAGTTACATGTTTGAATAAGAAAAAATATTTAGTTTATAGTTTATTTTATTTTACAGTAATTTAGATTTTTTTCCCCCTGTGCACCATAGTTCTTGGTGAATTGGCATGGAATTACTTTTTTTACGTAAAAGCAACACTACATACAATGATCTGTACAAAACACAGAGGATAAGTTTTGCAATGCAAAACACCTGGTGGTCATTTCAGCTAAAGACCCACTCAGCTAAAGACCTACTCAGGTGTTTTACATGTAATTTGTGCCTCGTTGAAAAAGGGCCTTCTTTGGCATTTGCTTTGGACTTCTTTACGTAGTTGGTATAGGAAAATGGATGCAGCAAGAGCAAGAGCAAGAGGCAGAGGCAGAGGCAGAGGAAGAGGCAGAGGAAGAGGAAGAGGAAGAGGAAGAGGAAGAGGTGAAGGTGGAGGTGGAGGTGGAGGTGGAGGTGAAGATGAAGGTGGAGGGTGGAGGTGAGGAGGTGAGATGAAGGTGGAGGGGGAGGTGGAGGTGAAGGTGAAGGTGGAGTAGGAGGAAGAGGAAGAGGAAGAGGAAGAGGTGGAGGTGGAGGTGGAGGTGAAGGTGAAGGTGGAGGTGAAGGTGAAGGTGAAGGTGGAGGTGAAGTGGAAGGTGAAGGTGGAGGTGGAGGAAGAGGAAGAGGAAGGAGGAAGAGGAAGAGGTAGAGGAAGAGTGGAGGGTGGGAAGGTGAAGGTGAAGGTGGAGGTGAAGGTGAAGGTGAAGGTGGAGGTGAAGTTGAAGGTGAAGGTGGAGGTGGAGGTGGAGGTGGAGGTGAAGGTGGAGTAGGAGGAATAGGAAGAGGTAGAGGAAGAGGGAGAGGTAGAGGAAGAGGGAGAGGTAGAGGAAGATCTCCAAAAAGTAAAGCAGAGTGAAAAAAACTGTTGTGTTTGTGATTTGTTTCTGGATCATATATTACGTACTTACTGTATGTAATTTGCATTACAAAAACTGAAAATTGTTATTCTCAGTTTCTCATAAAACACTTACAGTATTTACTGTATTTACAATTACAGTACAATTTACCACACTCAATTGTGACCTCTTTTTGTGGGAGGTAAACCGACATATGAAAACACTGTCAGCAGATACTTGGCTTGGATTGTCATACTTGTAATATTACAAAACTTTATTACTGTAGTCCAAAGAAGTGGTTTGTCTGTGTTTTTTTCTCTTTTTTTCAATGCAACACTACAGGAAATCTATGCCAAACTGGAGGACACAGCAACATTTTATATATGCAACTGGCAATGCTTCAAGATGTTAGTGTTTTTTAGGTCATAGTGTTCTGAGAGGAAACATGTGTTAAGTTATGGCAGCATTGTTTGTGGTGTGGTTGTTGTAGTGCATTTTGCACCAAAGGTTAACAGATATGCAGAGGTGTGTGTCTCTAAAGCCCACTGTGTTAAGTGATAGGGAAAAGTGACCATAGTATGGGTACATGACCGAAAACGATAGGAAAAAACTGTAATAACTACAGTGGTCTGGACTGGTCAGTATTGTGTAGGGTGCTAGTAGATATTTCCGATTTGCAAATAGGTCACATCAATTTGAATCGCACCAAGGCCAATTTCTGTCAGCTTTAGCCTGTAAATAAATTTGGTTAACCAATCAAAATCAGGTATCATTTACCTTTCAGAACATATTCCTCTTATGCGTCCATACTGGGGATCTGCATTCATAGATCTGAACCTAACTATCACATCCATTATTAGTATTGATCATTTACCTCGATGTGGAGCACTGACTGGCCAGTGGTTGATTTTAATGTTGGAGGTCCGAAATACGGTTAAGCTTTTAGGACGTTTATATCTAACCCCACCGTGTGTTGATGTTTGGATGCTTGTTTTTGGCACTTTGTCTTGTTGGTAGGCCTCCGTCTTCCTCCTTTAGGCATCGATGCTTGCTTTGAGCTGCACCTTCAGCTCCCTCTGAGCACTCTCCAGCTCCTCCCTGTTCCCCTCTCTGAAGGCCCTTCTTCTGTTGAGCAGCCGGGCCAGAAGGCCTTTAGTCATCCCTGGCTTGTTTTTTGGAAAAAATGACCGTGCTGGTGGCCTTCACACTGTCCAGGCAGAAGGTTGTTGCGTCAGTTACAAAGTCTGTAAGGCTGCCTGTGTCCTATCCAAAGGAGTCCTAAGTACAACAATCGCTAGGCTAACCAATTCCCGTGTTACAGCAATTATAGCAGCTACTGCAGTTGCTACACAGTTAAGTTCTATAATACAATACAATACAATACAACACAATACAATACAGTGTACAATGGTGGCCAGGCTGGAATTCCTGCCTCTGCGATTAAACTGTATGGGCACGTATGGGCTTTCTATGTATGCTTAATATTTACACTTAACCTGGGTAATTTCGCCAGGACTTTAGAAAGTAGTAGGCTACATGCATGTTGATTAACATTTATTCCATCATTTCCGATTCCCCGCACTGAAAAAAAGGTGAACGTGGAGTTGTTCAATTTATAAATATGCATTTAGTGTATGCAAAACATTTGATGTATGTTTCTCATCTAATCATATATAAATCATGTAGAACTCTTACAGCTTCCAGGGAAGTTAAATCTATAAGTTTCAGTCATTTTAAGTTATGTTTTGTCTGGAACACCGCCCACTATGAACGCGTCATCACTCACACCATGAAGAATAACGTTGCCATTTTGCACTTGTGTTGAATGCACGTGGACCTCGAGGAGTTATCTTTCAAGGTTATAAAATCTTGCCAAATATGTCAGTGTTGCTGTACGTTCACACCAAAAGCGAATTGAGCGACCAAATAACCGGAAGTCATTCACTTTCAATGGGCACGAGCGACCAGAGCGACCCAAACGTCCAACGCTACCAGCGGCAAATGTTGAGCGACCAGAGCGACCAAAAAAAGTTGAAAATGGCCGTTGCCCTCACGAGGGGCGAGGGCAACGACCCGAAAGTGGACGGGCCGAAGAGGCAGGAAGTGCACGGCCTACTTTTATCCCCTCAACACAAACAATGATTGGCGAACGAGCCGGAGAGAGGGCGTGGTTAAACAGAAGCCCGTGTCTAAGGCCGCGTTCAGACTGCCAGCCGAAATCCGATTTTAGCCCATCCAGAATGGAATCGGATGACTCTTTTGTAGTCTGAACAGTCCCTAGTCACATGAAATCCGATTTTTGCGAAACGGATCGGAACCACCTCCGGGAGGTGGTTTCAGATCGCATTTGGACAAATGCGTCTCAGTCTGAACAGCTCCAAACACTCTGACCTGACACCTGACCCAATGCGCCAAACCACCCGCCTCAGTCCTTGGACAGAGGAAGAAACGAAATGCCTCATTAATCTGTGGGGAGATGGGTCCGTTCAAGCGAAGCTCGAGGACATGTATCGGAATAAGTCGATTTATGAAAGTCTTTCGCGTTCTTTGATCCATCTTGTTTGTTATTGTTTTTCTCGTCGCTATTACATGACGTCACGCAATACACGCGCTGGATGACACCTCCGCTCCGACGTCGTTGCTACAGCAACCTGTCAGATGGGTCAATAATGTGGCCCAGTTTGAACAGAGCCAAATGCGATTTGGACACTTGCTAAAACAGTGTGGACAGTCAGCCCTAAATAGTCAGCCCCGGATATGAGAAGGAATCCGATTTGAATCAGATTTGTCTGAAGTCTGAACGCGGCCTAAGTAGCAGTGGTACATTATTGATGTAGGATTACTAGGCACAATAAGGTTGATTAACGACGGGTTTAATCTGCTAAACCTGACGGTGTTAGCTTCGGTGTTGGAGTACTGCGTGTCTGATGCTTTAGCTAGTAGAAATAAGGTTGCTTTTGTTTAATTATAGGTTACCCTTGAATAGGCTGTTGGATTACATATATGAATGCAAACTATTCCACACAAAAAATATAAGCCATAACGACAAGCTTTCAAATGTTATTACACAGACAGTGGAGTCATCCTTTTTTTCATAATAAGCTTCTGTCCATCCTTCCCCAATTTGGCAGCAATTTGGCCATGTGTGGGGAAACTCATTGACCTACAGGCTATTCAATGTCTTGTCTGATTATTTTCACTCTCCTGCAGGTGGTGGCTGCTGGTGGCGGCGGCTGCTGATGGTGGATGCGGCTGATGATGGATGCGGTTGATAGTGGATGCTGCAGATGGTGGATGCTGATGGTGGTGGCTGCTGCTGCTGGTGGCTTGAGCTGGCTGGCGCAAACACTGCTGCTGCAGGTCACTGCTGCTTGAGGCAATGGCTCCTTGAGCTGGCTGGTGGTAGTGAAGGATGGGGGTATCGATTTCTGCTGCTAGTGGTGGAGGCTTGTGCTGGCGACAGCTGTTGGTGGTGGCGACTGCTGGTGGCTGGTGTGTGGTGGCGGCAACGGCTGCGATTGTTGTTCTTCCTTTCGACCTGATGCACTTTGCTATCCTTAACCTCAGCCCGATGTACGTGGAGTATTTTCTTTGTTTATTAATAACTTATAATATTCCTCCCTGTTTCTTCACTTTGTTCTTGTTTTACAAGTTAGATATACACGCACACCTGTTTACACATTTGTTGTTCTTGTTCCACACGTGACTAAATTTGTTTTATTTATTGAAACCCCCCGGCTCTACTTTGCTGTTCTTGTTCACACTTACTGTACGTTTGCTTCATTGTTCTTAGTCATACCTGTTCCCGCTTGTTTTTGGTTCCACAAACCTCAGCCTGATATATGTGGGGAGGATTTTTTTCTTAACACAGCATCTCAAACACTGGGTCCAGCTTTACACGGTGCGTCCTCCTTTGCAGCGTGCAGATGTTAGGCAGTGGAATCTGCATTTGCTGGAGGGTTTTATAACCAGTGGTCCATTTTATTTGTATTGCCTTTTTAATTAGCTCCTTTCCTCACCGTATTCCTCTCACTTGTCTATACACACACCCAGGGTTTGTGGTAACCCTGGGTTTTCCGTTCCAAAATGAACACGTATGTTAGTTACTATAGAAACATATGCTCTGAATCAAACCCAGTCGGAGCAGGTTTTGCGCAGGTTAAGTTTGGAACATAACCCAGTTTTGGGTATTTAAACCCGCGTTCACCGCAGATGTCATGTGTTCACAATGGCATGCCCTTTTGATGAGAGGCCTGTTGATATCGGAGCGCAAATTATTCGTTCAATCTACCGGGAGCGAATAATAAGATCACGGCTCGACATCTTGGCATATTGGATGACTTTTTGCTGGAGAGATATAGATTCTCGCGCAAATCTTTGATATATTTAAATAGCCTTCTCCAGCCTTACATAGCCAACACTACCAATCGAGGACCTGGCCTCAGTTCACTCCAGACTATTTGCGTAGCCCTCCGTTTTTTGCAAATGGTAGTTTTATCTATAATGTTGGAGACGCTGAGCACATCTCAGTCCTTTCAGATGACCCATCCACGTTCGGACCCAGAATTTCATCGGCCCCCTATCATACAAAGAGCAATATTGGCTGAGTACTATGCTGAGAGGCGCTTACAACAGAACGTTTAAAATAGTCCTAACGGACTTGCATCCACTGGAGAATATTCGATCGTAGCCAGCGGCTTCATTACAAGCACTAATCCATCTTGATCTGTGAAGTTGATGAATTGTCACTTTTAGGTTTTGTACCCAGTTACAAAAACACATTTGGATCATATGCGCTGTGGCACGCACAAGGTTTGCATGTGTTAGCCTAAATACAAGAAAAACAAAAAAAAACCTACATTCAATCAATGGGGTACCCTCACATGGCCCCTGACTCTCTGAGGAGGTACCTCCAGGTACCCCCTCCATGCCAGGGCGCTCTGAATTTATGTCTATTAACAGCTCCTCCACCGGGGTCAAGACAATTTCAGGGCCAGATCCAGTCTGCCGACTGTCAGCCTTTTCACGATTGGCTTAAAAAAAGGGGCTTATTTAAATTTATACCAATACGATGAAGGGAAAAGCTTACCAGTTTGTATGTTTTTATATTTCATTTTTGCTTGTTCTGATGCCATTGGAGTACATCTTTTTTTTAGAAGAAAAGGGTTATGTGGTAGGAACGTTAAGAATGCTTAATTTGGATATTCATAGATTATAGATTTATAGATAGATCATTGTCTCACTCATTGTTAAATAAAAAAAATACTATTTCATCCATCCAAGCGTCATGATTTGTTATTCTTTAATATATTTGATATTTTGTTTATGACTTAGTCTTAAAAGCATCATAATTGTGTGGTCAGCTCCTGCCTCATCAGAAGAAGTTGCCTGGAAACTAAATGCTAAATGGACTGTTCCTATTCTGCTTTCTCAATCGTTCTCTGACCACGGGTAAGTGAATCGGAATTACAAGCGAAATCAAGGAAATCCAATAGTCCAGTTGCGCAAAAATGAACATCTTGTATCGTCTTTGATTTCAGAACAGATGTAGTAAGGTTAAGCCACTAAAGTCAGTAGCCAGTGCTACCCATGCTAACACTGAAGCTTTCCCAAAAACGTATAAGTAGCTTTCAGTTGTCACCCCACCACTCCAAATGTAAAACTGACATTTACAAATATGCAACAATAGTCAGAAAAATCTGTGGAAATGTTTTTTAATTTATATTTACCATTCAATATTGCAATCGCTGCAGTCAGTCCCAGTGAGTTTTGGAACTATACAGGCTTACATGAACCACGTGACCACCCTGCCGGCGAGATGAGTGTCGCAACTCTTCTCTCTCTGGCTGCCCTCCACCACGTCTCCCCAACGTGACGTCATCGCTGAATGGCGTTAGTAGAAAACACCCGTTACTATCAGAAACGACCAAAACTGGACTTTAACACTATTTTGGAGACATTTTATAAATGATACACATATTTTTGAGTGCTTCAAAACTTCTGGTTAACCTGCAAATAGGACTTTGAACTAAATAGTAAATATTTGCTTCATACATCCGAACTTTCTGTTCTCCCTTCCTCACCCCTTATCAGGACATTCTGTTCTGTTCCAGAACAGAATGCCATGGGTGCATTTTAGATTACAGGGGGTGCACCAGTACTACCAGCTACCCAGCGTTCAGGTCAGACTTCGCTTTTTATACAAGGCCTTTCTGCAAGTAGATAGACAATAATAAATGCAGCCAACAACAGTATTTCTCAGTTAATAGATCCCCATGGGCACATTATTGTAGGTGGATAACTGCCACTCTGTGCCACCCCTGAGGTTGTGCCCTGGCTGGAAATCCTGTTATATGTTCACAAGCGCCATTACATGTTGATCAATAAGCCCTTCTCATGAAAGAGCGGTCTGACTGGTTGAAACTTCATTGCAATTACCAATAATACAAATATTAACATTTGCCTATATTAACACCACACATGCAATTTAATATATTGACATAGTACGTTATGACATGAGAAAACATAAATGGGGGATCATGGCATCTTGAATATATTTAACTAGCTACAGGACAAGTTTGGTAGGGAGGGGGTTTTGCAGGATGTCAGAGATCAGAGATTTGCTCTCTTTAGCAGTTAGCAATACTACTCCTTATATTTCAACTGTGTGTGTGTGTGTGTGTGTGTGTGTGTGTGTGTGTGTGTGTGTGTGTGTGTGTGTGTGTGTGTGTGTGTGTGTGTGTGTGTGTGTGTGTGTGTGTGTGTGTGTGTGTGTGTGTATGTATTATTTAACATTTGATTAATTAAAGATAATTCTGCCATGATGCAACCATTATAGGTTTAAGATACTGTACTAGATTAGGTGCCTGAAAACATAACATACACAAGTTGGATGGAGGTTACCATCCATAAACAAAGATTTAACTCAAAAGTGTGATGTGTCATTTAAAATCGGAGTTTGTATCTGAAACCAACATCTCTTGTGGGTTGCATAGCCCCAAAACCCCATCGCTTGACATCAATGTCAGGTACCTCCTCATTAGGATTCTTCAGCTCAAAGTCAAAATATAATATCATGAAAAACACAAATTGCTTCAACTCATTCGTGGCAAAGAAACGGCCAGGGCACATACTTAAACCAGCTCCCCAGGGCATTGTGTAGTACCTCAACTTCTTCCCGTTCTTGTAAAAATCTGTTTTCTTGCTTCCATCTGGGTTAAGAAAGCGGTCGTATTTGAAAGAAAGTGGGTCAGGGTGGATTTTGGAATCAATTTGAATGGCAGTGTAAGGGAAGAGAGAAATTAGGTCGCCTTGTCGAATCTGATACGCACGACCATCAGACATTTTGAGGTTCATGTTTTCCATCACGGCTCTGTTGAGAACAGGCGCAACAGTCAGTCTCAGGGTCTCCTCAAGAGCACTGTCAAGGATCACACTTTTCTGGATCATGTCATGGGTCAGATTGATGATAGGGCCACCACGCCTCACCTCCTGCCCAGATTCCATCACAACCCTGTCCACCTCTCTCCTCACAGCAGCCATGGCCTCTGGATTCTTCATGAGGTACATTAGTAGCCAAAAGGCAGCAGGCCCTGTGTTTCCCTGGGACGCCCAGAGCATTAGAAACATGTAACGGTCTTGCATGAACTCCTTCATTCCTAGTCCCTCGCTGGTCTGCTGCTGTTCACGCGGAGGATACCGTCCTAAAGTCAGTAGCCAGTGCTACCCATGCTAACACTAACGTGAAGCTTTCCCAAAAACGTATTTAAGTAGCTTTCAGTTGTCACCCCACCACTCCAAATGTAAAACTGACATTTACAAATATGCAACAATAGTCAGAAAAGTCAGTGGGAAAGTTTTTTAATTTATATTTACCATTCAATATTGCAATCGCTGCTGTCAGTCCCATTGAGTTTTGGAACTATGTAGGCTTACATGAACCACGTGACCACCCTGCCGGCGAGATGAGTGTCGCAACTCTTCTCTCTCTGGCTGACTTCCACGTCTCCCCAACGTGACGTCATCGCTGAATGGCGTTAGTAGAAAACACCCGTTACTATCAGAAACGACCAAAACTGGATTTTAACACTATTTTGGAGACATTCTATAAATGATACACATATTTTTGAGTGCTTCAAAAATTCTGGTTAACCTGAAAATAGGACTTTGAACTAAATAGTAAATATTTGCTTCATACATCCGAACTTTCTGTTCTCCCTTCCTCACCCCTTATCAGGACATTCTGTTCTGTTCCAGAACAGAATGCCATGGGTGCATTATAGATTACAGGGGGGTGCACCAGTACTATAATAAAACCAGCTACCCAGCTTCAGGTCAGACTTCGCTTTTTACACAGGCCTTTCTACAAGTAGATAGACAAGCACTTCTGGGTAATAAATGCAGCCAACAACGGTATTTAATGGAAATTGACACAAGTTTAATTACAATTTCTTTTGTGAGCAAGTATTTTATTGCTTCATGCAATACAATGCTGCACGCTTATGCATCCCTGTAGAACCGGGCCTGCCCCTTGTCTCTTTGACTGATGACCTCAGAGATTTCTCAGTTAATAGATCACCAAGGGCACATTATTGTAGGTGGATAACTGCCACTCTGTGCCACCCCTGAGGTTGTGCCCTGGCTGGAAATCCTGTTAAATGTTCACAAGCGCCATTACATGTTGATCACTAAGCCCTTCTCATGAAAGAGCGGTCTGACTGGTCTAAACTTGATTGCAATTACCAATAATACAAATTTAACATTTGCCTTTATTAACACCACACATGCAATTTAATATATTGACATAGTACGTTATGATATGAGAAAACATAAATGGGGGATCATGGCATCTTGAATATATTAACTAGCTACAGGACAAGTTTGGTAGGGAGGAGGTTGTGCAGGATGTCAGAGATCAGAGATTTGCTTTCTTTAGCAGTTAGCAATACTACTCCTTATATTTCAACTGTGTGTGTGTGTGTGTGTATGTATACAATATTTAACATTTGATTAATTAAAGATAATTCTGCCATGATGCAACCAATATAGGTTTAAGATACTGTACTAGATTAGGTGCCTGAAAACATAACATACACAAGTTGGATGGAGGTTACCATCCATAAACAAAGATTTAACTCAAAAGTGTGATGTGTCATTTAAAATCGGAGTTTCTATCTGAAACAACATCTCTTGTGGGTTGCACGGCCCCAAAACCCCATCGCTTGACATCAATGTCAGGTACCTCCTCATTAGGATTCTTCAGCTCAAAGTCAAAAGATAATATCCTGAAAAACACAAACTGCTTCAACTCATTCGTGGCAAAGAAACGGCCAGGGCACATACTTAAACCAGCTCCCCAGGGCATTGTGTAGTACCTCAACCTCAGGCCTGCCCCTTGTCTCTTTGACTGACGACCTCAGAGATTTCTCAGTTAATAGATCACCAAGGGCACATTATTGTAGGTGGATAACTGCCACTCTGTGCCACCCCTGAGGTTGTGCCCTGGCTGGAAATCCTGTTATATGTTCACAAGCGCCATTACATGTTGATCAATAAGCCCTTCTCATGAAAGAGCGGTCTGGCTGGTCTAAACTTGATTGCAATTACCGATAATACAAAATTTAACATTTGCCTATATTAACACCACACATGCAATTTAATATATTGACATAGTACGTTATGACATGAGAAAACATAAATGGGGGATCATGGCATCTTGTATATATTAACTAGCTACAGGACAAGTTTGGTAGGGAGGGGGTTGTGCAGGATGTCAGAGATCAGAGATTTGCTCTCTTTAGCAGTTAGCCATACTATTCCTTATATTTCAACTGTGTGTGTGTGTCTGTGTGTGTATGTATTATTTAACATTTGATTAATTAAAGATAATTCTGCCATGATGCAACCATTATAGGTTTAAGATACTGTGCTAGATTAGGTGCCTGCAAACATAACATACACAAGTTGGATGGAGGTTACCATCCATAAACAAACATTTAGTGTGATGTGTAATTTAAAATCGGAGTTTGTATCTGAAACCAACATCTCTTGTGGGTTGCATGGCCCCAAAACCCAATCGCTTGACATCAATGTCAGGTACCTCCTCATTAGGATTCTTCAGCTCAAAGTCAAAATATAATATCATGAAAAACACAAATTGCTTCAACTCATTCGTGGCAAAGAAACGGCCAGGGCACATACTTAAACCACCTCCCCAGGGCATTGTGTAGTACTTCAACTTCTTCCCGTTCTTGTAAAAATCTGTTTTCTTGCTTCCATCTGGGTTAAGAAAGCGGTCGTATTTGAAAGAAAGTGGGTCAGGGTGGATTTTGGAATCAATTTGAATGGCAGTGTAAGGGAAGAGAGAAATTAGGTCGCCTTGTCGAATCTGATACGCACGACCATCAGACATTTTGAGGTTCATGTTTTCCATCACAACTCTGTTGAGAACAGGCGCAACAGTCAGTCTCAGGGTCTCCTCAAGAGCACTGTCAAGGATCAGACTTTTCTGGATCATGTCATGGGTCAGATTGATGATAGGGCCACCACGCCTCACTTCCTGCCCAGATTCCATCACAACCCTGTCCACCTCTCTCCTCACAGCAGCCATGGCCTCTGGATTCTTCATGAGGTACATTAGTAGCCAAAAGGCAGCAGGCCCTGTGTTGCCCTGGGACGCCCACAGCATTAGAAACAGGTATCGGTCTTGCATGAACTCCTTCATTCCTAGTCCCTCGCCGGTATGCTGCTGTTCAAGCACCCAGTCGCTGACATTGTCCTTATTCTTCACAACCTGTAATGACAAAGTTTTCCAAAACAGCCTCAGCAGCTTCCTGATCTCAATCCTCTCTCTGGGTGACAGGATATTATACACCAGTTTGGGGAAGTGTTGATCAAATTTGTGAAACTCTGTAAACATTGCATCAGATTGTATTCTGTCCATCTCAAAGGATTCCTCAGTGCTACCGGCCTCCCTTAAAGACACATTGCCGAACAGTGATAGGTACCCTGCCCTGAAAACAATATTGGAACTATACATGAAAAGTCCATCCTCATTCCAGGTCTTTTGGTCTTCACCTTTGCCTAAACTGTGGAGCATGAGATTTTGGAAATTTTTCATTGTACTTTCTGTCAATAATACTAGTCCATCACCCATCAGATGCCTGTTGTTGGAATCATGAAATTGCTTTTGTGTATTTTCTATTGGTTTGAACTGAAAAATTCTGAGCACCAGCTGCCTTGCAAAAGCACTGAAGTCCAGTTTTGTGCGGGCCTCCTTGAAGACGTTACCAAAAGATGAAGGATCCATGAGAAATGTGAAGTAATTCCCAGCAAGTTGTACCGTGAATATGTCCCCATGTTTTTGTTTCATCCTCTCTAAGAACTTTGCTGTGTCCCTGCGAAACTCCAACACATGGCCCAACCAGGGAATGAGACCTCTATCTAATGGGGGTTCACCTGGCCGTTGTCTTCTGAATGCTCCTAAAAGGTAAAGTCCTCCAAATAGAGAGGCTAGAAGAGCCAGCAGGATTGGCACCAGTAAACCCATTGCTCTCTGTCCCCTTCAAAGTGCAAAAAATAAATGAGGAAAAGTTCAAGTTCCTCGTTGGTGTAATCATCCTCTTGCTCCTCCTCTTGCCCTTTGCCTGGGGAGGGGTTTCAAAGGCCACAGAATCTGATGTCAACTCAGCTCTCTCATTTGAAGACAAACGGACTACAAGCTCTGTATTGGTGCATTGTATTTTATGATACTTCAAAAAGGATTTATCAGTAATTGTTACTCTCATCTCTCACTCTCTCATCGTCATCCGCTTATCCGGGGTCGGGTCGCGGGGGTAGCAGCTCAAGCAGGGGGCCCCAGACTTCCCTTTCCTGAGCCACATTGACCAGCTCTGACGGGGGGATCCCGAGGCGTTCCCAGGCAAGTGTTGAGATATAATCTCTCCACCTAGTCCTGGGTCTTCCCCGAGGTCTCCTCCCCACTGGTCGTGCCTGGAACACCTCCCAAGGGAGGCGCCCAGTGGGCATCCTTACCAGATGCGCACACTGACCTGAGACCACCTCAACTGACTCCTTTCTAAGCAAAGGAGCAGCGGCTCTAATCCGAGCTCCTCACCGATGACTGAACTTCTCACCCTATCCCTAAGGGAGAAGCCAGCCACCCTCCTGAGAAAACTCATCTCGGCCGCTTGTACCCGTGATCTTGTCCTTTTCGGTCATCATCCATCCCTCATGACCATAGGTGAGGATAGGAACGAAGATTGACCGATAGATCGAAAGCTTTGCCTTGCGGCTTCGCTCTTTTCGCTACAACGGTGCGGTAAAGCGAACGCAATACCACTCCCGCTGCTCCGATTCTCCGGCCAATCTCACGCTCCATCGTCCCCTCACTCGTGAACAAGATCCCGAGGTACTTGAACTCCTTCACTTGGGCTAAGGACTCATTTCCTACCCGGAGTAGGCAAACCACCGGTTTCCTGCTAAGATTCATGGCCTCAGATTTAGAGGTGCTGATCCTCATCCCAGCCGCTTCACACTCGGCCGCCATCAGATCCAGTGAGTGCTGAAGGTCACAGGCCGATGATGCCATCAGGACCACATCATCTGCAAAGAGCAGTGATGAGATCCTCAGACCATCGAACTGCAACCCCTCCCCACCACGACTACGCCTCGATATCCTGTCCATGAATATCACAAACAGGATTGGTGACAAGGCGCAGCCCTGGCGGAGGCCAACACCCACCGGGACGAGACTGACTGGCTGCCGAGAACCCAGACACAGCTCTTGCTTTGGGAGTACAAAGATTGGATGGCCCTGAGGAGAGACCCACCTACCCCATACTCCCGCAGCACCTCCCACAGTTTCTCCCGGGGGACCCGGTCATATGCCTTCTCCAGATCCACAACACACATGTAGACCGGATGGGCATACTCCCAGGCCCCCTCCAGGACCCTTGCAAGAGTGAAGAGCTGGTCCGTAGTTCCATGTCCAGCGCGAAAACCACATTGTTCCTCTTCAATCTGAGGTTTGACGATCGGCCGAACCCTCCTTTTCAGCCCCTTGGAGTAGACTTTACCAGGGAGACTGAGAAGTGTGATACCCCGGTAATTCGCCACACACTCTCTGGTCCCCCTTTTTGAACAGGGGGACCACCACCCCAGTTTGCCACTCCTTTGGCACTGTACCCGACTCCCATGCAATGTAAATAGGCGTGTCAACCATGACAGCCCCTCAACACCCAGAGCTTTTAGCATTTCTGGCTGGATCTCATCAATCCCTGGGGCTTTGCCACTGCGGAGATGTTTAACTACCTCAGTGACTTCCATCAGGGAAATTGACGACGAACCACCATCAACCTCGAGCTCTGCCTCCATCATAGAGGGCGTGTTAGTCGGATTCAGGAGTTCCTCAAAGTGTTCCTTCCAACGTCCGACTACCTCCTCAGTTGAGGTCAACAGAGTCCCATCCTTACTGTACACAGCTTGGATGGTTCCCCGTTTCCCCCTCCTGAGGTGCCGGATGGTCTTCCAGAAACACTTTGGTGCCGACTGAAAGTCCTTCTCCATGGCCTCTCCGAACTTCTCCCACACCCGCTGCTTAGCCTCCAACACGGCAGCGGCTGCATCCCTTCGAGCTTGTCGGTAGCCTGCAACTACGTCAGGAGTCCTCCGCATAACATATCCCGAAAGGCCTCCTTCTTCAGTCGGACGGCTTACCTGACCACCGGTGTCCACCACGGTGTCCGAGGGGTTACCCGCCCCTTGAGGAACCTAAGACCCTGAGGCCACAACTCACTGCCGCAGTTTCAGCAATGGAGGCTTTGAACACCGCCCACTCCGGCTCAATGCCCCCAACCTCCACAGGAATGCTAGAAAAGCTCCGCCGGAGCTGTGAGTTGAAGATCCCTAGGACAGGGGCCTCCTCCAGACGTTCCCAATTCACCCGCACTACTCGTTTGGGCTTACCAGGTCTGTCCAGAATCTTGACAGTTCCGCCCCTCTCTTCACCCAAGTGTCCAAAACATGCCGCCTCAGATCAGATGATACGATTACAAAATCGATCATCGATCTTCGGCCTAGGGTACTCTGGTACTACACCATGTTCGAACGTGGTGTTTGTTATGGCCAATCCATGACTGGCACAGAAGTCCAGTAACAAACGACCACTCGGGTTTAGATCAGGGAGGCCGTTCCTCCCCACCACGCCTCTCCAGGTGTCTCCATCCGTTGCCCACACATGGGCGTTGAAGTCCTCCCAGTAGAACTACGGAGTCCCGGTACTGGGAGCCCCATACCAGGACTCCATTCAGGGTCTCCAAGAAGAGGCTGAGTACTCTGAACCTGCTGTTCGGTGCAATACGCACAAACAAACAGTCAGAGTTTTCCCCCCCACTACCCTTAGGCGTAGGGAGGCAACCCTTCTCGTCTACCGGGGTAAAACTCCAACACCGCGGCCGCTCAGCCGGGGATTTATGAGTATCCCCACACCCGCCCGGCGCCTTACGCCTCTGGCAGCTCCAGAGAAGAATAGAGTCCAACCCCTATCCAGGAGTACAGTACCAGAGCTGAGACTGTGCGTAGAGGTTAAGCCCCACCAGATCTAACTGGTAAAGCTCCACCTCTCTCACAAGCTCCGGTTCCTTTCCCCACAGTGAGGTGACGTTCCACGTCCCCTGAGCCAGCTTCTGCCGCTCAGGTCTGGTCCGTCGGGACCCCTGACTTTCACCGCCACCCATGTGGCAGCGCACCTGACCCCAGCGGGTCCACCTGCAGGTGGTTGGCCCACAGGACGAAGAGGGGGGAGGTGCCACGTAGCTTGTTCGGGCTGTGCCCGGCCGGGCTCCGTGGCAAACCCGGCCACGTTGGCGCTCGCCAACGGGCCCTCCGTCTGGCCCTGGCTCCAGACGGGGGCCCCGGGCTTCCTCCGGGCAGGGTCTCTCCTCCTCTTGATCGTTTTTTCATGCGGTTTTTTCATGCGGCTTTTTTTTTTTTTTTTTTTTTTTTTCATTTTGTCTTGGTGAATAATTGTTACTTCTAAACAATATCCTATTTATCTGTACAATATTATCAAAGGGGCTACCATACTTACTCCAGATGATAATATATCTAGATAAAGATCTGTATACATGTATATATAAACATATATATATGCATATATTTATATATAAAGTTTCATACAGTACATAGATAAACAAACATAGCAACATTGTCTCCGGGTGACTTGGTCACACAGGGAATCACCACACTTCCAGGCTGGTTCGAAGCCCGGAGGGCATTTATTTGGCAAAACTGAGTAATCCCCGTGGGGCAATGGAAATTATACTCTGGCTCCGTGAGCCAGGGGAAACAAGGAAACAAGGGTTAGCTCTCTCTCTCTTTCGGGGCTTGCTCTGGCCGGGAACGACGCGGTTCACCTCCAATCGGCTCGTCCGTGGGTTGGGTTACTCCAGCGGCTTCTCAGTCCCACTCTTCCCTTGGGGACAGGGAAAAGCGCTTCTTTACATGGTGTCTCACTCCCCGCCCCAGGTGTTTCCCATCCCCCTGATTAGTGTGCCGGGAGTGCCGCTCTCTGGCTCCATCTGTTGGATATGGGCGGTACACGCCCTCCACCACCTCTCCCCTGGGCCTTCCAGCCCAAGGGGTTTGGGACGGGTTGCCACAGGGCGCAACAAACAAATCAAATGTAATCTATTAATCACAAAGACTTTTTTCAGATTAGCCAATATGTCGTTTCAACACAGTCTCACTTCCTACTCGTCAAATGTGTGACGCATTGCCAAGGATCCCTGGCGTCAATTTCCGACAAAAAATTTGTACCTTTTTCGTTGTTTTTCAAAGCTGGGGTCAATCAGATAGACATTCATGTTAATCCCTCACCGTCGGATATAGACGAAAGGAAATCAATGTCCATCAACGGTGATGCCGTCACGTTATGCGCCTATTGATTTGTTTGACATGATCTAAAACCAAAAATTGCAGCCCATGATTTGAGTCATCTACCTGTACGTTCACACCAAAAGCGAATTGAGCGACCAAAGACGCTTTGGTCGCTCATAAAAAAATCGCTGCGAATATTTCTGTTCACTTTGGTCGCTCAAGTCGCTCATGACGTACAAGTCAAATTTGCATACACATTTAAAGGAGCCGTATGCTTTTAGAACAAGACAGCCAATATCAAAAGAGTGAACTTACACTTTGGCCATATTGCAGACTGTTTTGCTTGTTGGATAACGTGCTTCGACAGTGATTCTCCTCCTATATATATATATATATATTAGGGATGCACCGAAATGAAAATTCTTGGCCGAAACCGGAAACCGAAAATGAGGAAACCAAGGCCGAAAACCGAAACACCGAAAGAAATTATTTTGCCAATTATTAGTAGGGTTGCTTTTTTTTGTTTTATTTGTGTGTGTGTGTCTGTGTGTGTGTGTATGTACACATGCATAAACACATATATATATATACATACACATATATATATATATTGTGTGTGTATATATATATATACACAAACCTAATAGATAGGCTACCTAACATTGCATTGGAACACGCAAGACTGGTAACCATAGCAACGCCGGTAAACAAACCCCGTGAAGCCCAACCCCTACGACAGCTCCCCGCGCTACGGCCATCCGGAGGCGCACAGAGCTTTTGGCTGTGATATATTATATATACAATTATATTATATACTAATTATATATAGAACGAAAGACGCTAAGAAAAGAACGCTGTCACCAGAGAAGTGGCGCCGCTGCCAGACGCTGTCACCGAGTGTGAGAGGAGAGTTGACGGAGAAAGATGGCGGTTGACCTAGTTTTCAAAAGTTTTATAGCGTTTATATTCGGTAATACCGGTGTATCACTCGGTGTGAAAAAGTCCACACTGCGGCAACCCTAGTGCCATTGCAATTTATGCCTATGACTATGTACTAAACTTCTTTTAAAATCAAGGTATTGCAATTTTTTGCAAATCGTTATACGGTGGGTCTTTCTCAGAAAACAATTGAAAAACGTCCACACCGCAAACATATTGACGCTTATCCAGACAATCGTGGGCTGGCTGCGTTTTTTGTTTGCGTCATCGCAAATTTCTGTTTCTGTTTAAAAGTATTTCGGCCCGAAACCGAAAATGCGCTTTTGGGCCATTTTCGGCCGAAATTTTCGGTGGCCGAAAATTCGGTGCATCCCTAATATATATATATAATATATATATATAATATATATATATATAATATATATATATATATATATATATATATATATATATATATATATATACCAAAATAACACTCATTCGTCGCTCACTCAAACAAATTTACATTGGCGCACATGGCTAATTTGCATACGGGCACAGGCCTGACTGGCTCCACAAGGCAAATAATGGAACATATTTATCTATCTATCTAGGCCTATCTGTCTGTCTGTCTGTCTATCTATCTATCAACGGGTGTTTAGTTTTAATGTAAAGTATTTTGTGTATGTCCAATCAGACTTGTCTCCCTTGTTCTGTGTAGTCTTGTAGGCTACTGTGTGAGCCGATCACCTAAATGAATTCCAGACGATTTGTGTCGTTTGGCATTAATAAATACTTGACTATTATCTATCTATCTATCTAGCTAGATAGATAGTCTAGTCAAGTCAAACTAGACTAATTAAAAATTATTCACCTCAGGCTCCGTGAATAGTGGGGAATAGCGGGAATAGAGGGATGAAAGACAAGAGATATATCCCTTGTCATTTATCCCTCGTCTTGCCGATTAAACAAAACGTGTTTTGTTTACAGCATGACTCCACGCAATTGGTTGGTTAGATTGGGGGTACGGAGAGCAAATGAAAATGATTCCTGCTTAATGCGAATGTTCTAGAGCGCAAATATTTTCTATAAATAGGCCTACCCCTGGAAAATTAGTGTCAAAAGTCAGTGACAAACAAATGTCCTGTAGTGTGAACTTTTAGGTCCGTACTTGAAGGAATTTTTTTTGTACTCGCAACTTTTAGTTCCGTACTTGTAGAATTGTTTTGTAGATTTTAGTTTGTACTTGAAGAAATATGTTTCTGAGTGTGTGTGTGAATCATTGTGCGTGATTAAAACACGTTTTGTGTGTGTGTGGATCATTGTGCGTGAGTAAAACACGTTTTGTGTGTGTGTGTGGGGTTTTGGCATGATTCTAACTCCATACTCCAACTGCCCATGCACCACTCCTCCTTCTTTCCTTTTTCTTATTCATTCTGTAAGTGTCCCTGAGACCCTTCCATTTTTTGATGCACTCATTAACTATTGAACACAAAACAGAAAACACAGATGCCATTATCACTGTCACACAGCGATATATTGTTTCACTTCTTATGACAAATGTACTTATTGTAAGTCGCTTTGGATAAAAGCGTCTGCTAAATGGTCATTTGTCAGCTGTCTATCCTAAATTAAATTGCATTGAAGTGACACGTTTGTTCCGTGCATTATTCATTTGCATTATTATGCGTGCATTGGTCTTTTACACAACGTATTATTCCTTTGCACAACGAATGTATTTTCGATATTTGAAAAAGATATCGTCCCATTCAGAGCAAGGAAGTTTAGTATGCTAGGATCTCGGTTAGCAGGCATGTATCGCGCCTATTTTACAATAATCTCAGACGTTTCATTAACTAACTCACCGGACCAACCAACCACGCGTGACACCTCTGCCCAGGCCAGAGCCTTTTTGTTGCGGAACTTTTGTCTCGGAAGTGAAAAAGGCTCGGATCGTACAACACCGGGTGGCCAGTTACAGCCGCGATTAATCTTTCATTCGACATTTTGTGAAGACAGTAGGAAGGAACCAAAGTGCCGGTGTTCGGTGTTTCCCGGGATCCACGCAAGCAAAGAGCGTCTACTTTCTGATTGGCTGTCAGTGTCTGGTCGCTGGTACGCGTCATAGTAATTTGCATAAAGTTCAGCCGTTTTCAACTTTTTTTGGTCGCTCTGGTCGGTCACCTTTTGCCGCTGGTAGCGTTGGACGCTTGGGTCGCTCTGGTCGCTCTTGCCCATAGAAAGTGAATGACTTCCGGTTATTTGGTCGCTCAATTCGCTTTTGGTGTGAACGCACTGATCTTGAATAATTGTATTCAGCCAACCCGGTATCACGCCAAAGTGTGAAATAGATACGTTGGTCCACCTCGTAAGCGTATGTTAATCTTTATTATCTGAATGGGAAATGCAATATTTTTGGACCGATTCACCATTAAATGTGTTTCTATTAATACATTTCTAGGGAGAAATATACTTTTTACTGTCATAAATCTTCAGTCAGTGATTGTGTCTGATCTTAAAGTTTTATGTTATTAGGGAACGATTTTATCCGCTCACGACTCGCATGTTTCAACAACGTCAGGTTGCTAGGGACGCTGCCTTCGCTAAACTAGCAGCTCACGTGTTTTCTGCGGTCGTGTTATTAAACCGTTACTTTGTAACTTTTAATGATATCATCTTGTTAGAAACACGTATATCCGAGAGCCAACCCAGTCGCCAAAAGCATACGTTGACAGTGTACGTTTTCGTGAACACTGGATTACCTCGCGTTTCAACATAAAATAGCGTGTCACACACACACACAGTTTAATACTTTTATTTGGATCGTAACAAGTGGGGAGGTACAAATGAAGCATTGCTGGACTAAGCAGGTTTGATCAGAGAATGTATTTGCTAAATCAACTATTTTCATCATGGACATTGCATCTTCTTCTCCAGGTTGCTAAACTGCCTATTGTGGCAGAGATGGAGCAGTACTTTCAGGCATGAAAACGGGTCAGGGGTGAAAAAGAAAGAGGGTGAAAAAGATAATATCTCTTGGGAGGTCCGGTGGGAGGGATATCCTCCCCGGTCAGAAAAATTTTGAATAATTCCATAATTTTTATTTTGCAAAAACACACAATACATGACAAACATGTATGTTTTGTTATGCAACAGAGCCATACTTTGCTCTGTTGGCTGCTGCTTTTCTTCCTGGATGTTCATCTTGTGCTCCTCATATGAGTACAAAAGTGTGACGTCACGTTTCCATAAGCAACAATCCTTTTCGGTTCTACACAAGCCAAATTAACAAGGGGAAATCCTATGCCACAAACCGTTTTATAGAAAAGGGAACGATTTTTTTGCGAATTGATTTGCTTTACCAATGAATGCAAGTAATATTGAGAATAGATTGTCTTCATATAAAATAAAACAAAACTAACGTTTGTGGACTTTTCCTTTTAGTACCCCAGGGGAATACATGAATGCCTCCACATGTTTCGATTGGTAGTAATTTTCACCTCTACAAATTGATTTATTTTCATTTTGAAAGAAACAACACATGGAAGCAATGGAAAACGCTAGGGCTGGGCGATATGGGCCAAAATGAATATCTCGATATTTTTTTACTATATCTCGATACACGAATATAATATCTTCGATATATTTTTGAATCTCCTCTAGAGCACATCATAAATGCTCGATTCAACCATGTCTGGCATAATGTTACTACATGTTATAATAATTTGAGTATTCCTGAAACATAAGTCTGCATGTAGATTACATGAAACAACATATTGTTTAAACTCATTAGTGCTTTCTATTGAAAGAATTTATAACTTGCCCATAAGAAAAGGAAAATCACAGCAAGTTAGATTTACCAACACAGCATTTATTCAAACCGTTAATTATTTTTCGAGCAAAAACAGAGCTCAAAGCCAAACAAATGTGCATTTAAAAACACTGACAAGAAATAATGAATCATAAATACTAAATTAAATCAAAGTGCACCTTTTTTCATCATGTTTTTTAGGACTGGCTAACAAAAGAAGAGCTTCAAAGCCAACAAAAAAATGCATTGTAGCAACCCCCTGACAATAAAATAGTAATAATAACCTAGAAAAATTCCTAAGAAATTTTGATTGTGCCTGGCTCTGGCCCGTGACCTCTGGCCCTAACATTACCGACACTGCTAACCGCTAGCTTAAGTTGCTAACCGCTTAGCTACGCACTAACCGCTTAGCTAAGTGCTAACCCTAGTTTAAGTGTCTAACCGCTAGCTATGCGCTACCCCTAGGATAAAATCTAACCGCTAGCTACGCGGCTAACCAGCTAGCTAAGTCTATCTAGCTAAGCCACGCGCAAACGCCTAGTAAATTGACTAACCGCTTGCTACGCGCTAACCGCTAGTTAAATGCTAACCGCGCTAGCAATGCTACCGCTAAGCTACGCGCTAAACCACTCAGCACGTGCTAACCCTAAGCTAAGTGCTAACCGCTAGTTAAATGCTAACCGCTAGCTAAGCAATAACCGCTAGCTAAGTGCCAAACCGCTAGGCTAAATGCTAACCGCTTAGCTTGACGCGCTAACGCTAGCTAATGCTAACCGCTAGCTACGCGCAAAACCGCTAGTAAATGCTAACCGCTAGCTACGCCGTCAAACACTAGTTAAATCTAACCGCCCTAGCTAAGCGCTACGCCTAGCTAGTGCTAACCGCTAGCTACCGCAACCACTAGCTACGTCGCTAACCGCTAGTTAACATGGCTATCCGCTAGCTAAGCGGCTAAACGCTAGCCCAAGCGCTAACCGCTAGCTTCGCCTAACCGCTATTTAATGCTAACCGCTAGCTGACTGTTCGTAGCTGGTTGTCGGTGTTTGTGTGTGGTGGTGTGTGCATTGATGTCTATTGGGTGTGTGGTGATGTGGTGTGTGTGTTGTGTGTGTGTGTGTGTGTGTGTGTGTATGTGTTGTCACCGACCAAATGGGGCTTGTGTGTAACAACACTCGGTGTTGTGGTGACCTCACTATCATCCAGATTGTGTTGTGTGTGGGTGTGTGTGTGTGTAGTCGTGTGTGGGTGTGTGTGTGTGTGTTAACAGGCCAACCACCCAGCAGTTGCAATGCTCTCTCTGCTCTCTAACTTCAAAGAGACACTGTTGCGCATTGCCAAATAAAGCCAAACCACTGGTGCCATGCCAAATTAAACATGCCAAGCTTTGGTTGTCGGGCACATCAGGAATCCCCACCAACTGCGCCGCCGCGCTCTGCTTCTGTCTCTCTAACTCCTGAGAAGGACACAGAAAGCATTCAAAATGAACCCCTCAAATATCGGGCTCAGAACGACGAAATTGAAAACCAAAAAGGCCGTGAGCGATCGTCATCGTCTTGACCATAGGACAGACCAGTTCAGCGTCTAAAGTAAAAAAGCGGACCTCGGCGGAGTGAGAGAGAAGAGCGTTCAATTGAGTACTTTCAACATTTTCTCTCGAAATTTAACATGGGAGTGGATGGACCGTGACGAGGATTCGAGCGACACTAGTGCGGTTTATCGGCAAAAAGACTATTTGTCAAAACAGCTTTCAGCTGTGTATCGCTGGAACTCCCAACGGGATATTCCTACGTTTCTCTAAAATCTATTAAAGCTATAAATCTATAAATTATTTCTGTACAGTGAAAGTGTGGCCGTACGGCACGTTTTTCAACAAATTATTTTTTCAAGTATTTTCCCCTTTCTTTACACTCTTAAAGCTTAGAGTGTAGTTCTTTTTCTTTCATCTCTCCTATACTTAACTATTGATTTTTTGACCGGTATTGGCGATTTATCGGAAAAACCGTTTGGGGAAACGCTTATAAAGTCATAGCACACATGTCGGCCACCGATCCGCACGTTCTGTGTATTTGTGTGTATGTGCGTACAAAAGCTCGGGCGCACATCTGGGAGGAGTAGCGCGCCGAAAACTACGGAAGAATAATAAGGGCCCGAGCTAGAATAGTAATGGCTGTTCAAGGCACAAAATAATTAACTAAATTAAAGTTGCATCTTGTTTTGCATTGTTTCATTACAACATAAAAGTCCAAAAAATTGTCAAGATAATATGTTGAAGAAAAGAAGCTAAGGTCAGGAATGTCACTGTAAAACAAACACTTAACAGGACAAGAACATAATCAGTCAGAGGTGTGTGCACCCTGAAGGCGTGTCAGTTTGTTTCTAGAAGTTGGTGGGACAATAGCCATAAGCTGAGTGTAGTCTTTGAAACAGTGTGTGGTGTACCCTTCTGAAGCTATTCAATGCCAATTCAACGCGTGCATTACAATATGCTCTGCAGTGTATTGTCAGGTGTTGAAAAACCAGTTTGTGGTTTTGGCTGTTTTGCAAAACGACGTTGGAAAACACCAGGTATTGGCTCGGGGTATGTAATACTAATACACACAGGACAAGAAAAGTGGTGGCCAATTAACAACTTATCTTGACATCAACGGCCAGACTGTAAAGGGATAGCCTACGAAATGAAACGAGTACTCTGAGCATCAGCCTTTTTGAAAAGAGGCAAGGGTGTGGTAGCATTAATGTTATGCTGCGATTAAAAATGAAAAAAAATCAAGGCACCCAGAGGAGAAGTGGCATGGCTGCCAAATCCTGACCACAGTAAACACTCCGAAGACCCGAATTCACACTCTCACTCGTACATCATGAGGCAAATGCCCGCAAATAAAATCCCCAAGTTTAGGAAAATCATCACACAGGTTATACAAGAACATATTATGTCGGGATAGGCCTACCACTGGCTGCCAAGTCAACGTCAATATCTCAATCAGACAAAACAAAACTATAAACCCACATTGGCATAGCAATCGAACCGTGTGAGCTGCTACTAGCTGGCAATCTTATATATGAATGCCATTAACTAGCTGGAGCACCAACCAGAATCAGATATCACAATCGCAGGACCGTGGGTTAAACTAGCCAGGTCAATGACGTCATCAACGAGCAAAAAATCTAGCAGCACAAGTGTTACATTAAACCAAATTTCTACCTTATGTGGCCCTCCACATGCAGGCTAGATTA
>OLKM01000177.1:342179-465526 GCA_900291075.1 Melanogrammus aeglefinus
CACAGTGATTTGTACTAGTTATGATACCGATGACACAGTGATTTGTACTAGTTATGATACTGATGACACAGTGATTTGTACTAGTTATGATACAGATGACATAGTGATTTGTACTTGTTAGGATAGTAATGACAGTACTGTGAACTAGTGTGGCTACTGATGACACTGTGATTTGTACTAGTTAGGATAGTGATGACAGTTATGTGAACTACTTTGGATACTTATGACACAGTGATGTGTCCTAGTTAGGATACTGATGACCGTGATTTGTATTAGTTAGGACACTAATGACAAAGTGATTAATTGTGTAGTAATTAGGTCAACTGTGTCAACCGTATCCATACTATTACAGTACCATTTCATTGTTTAACATACATGTTATTTTTTTTCAGTATTATCTCAACCACTGCTTCGCCTGGGGTCAGAAAAGGTACAAATGCAAAAAATATTTAGAAATGATCTATTGATATGTCAATGGAAAGCTATCCTTCTACAATATATTTTCCATGTGTGTTGCCGTGCTATTGTCATGTTTTCCCCATGTGGCCCTCAGGAACACAGCAAACATGGGTGAGCAGGAAATGGAGTGCTTCGGCCCGGCGGCCATCTTCCTCCGGAAGCCGGAGAGGGAGCGTATCGAGGCCCAGAATACCCCGTTCGACGCCAAGACCGCCTTCTACGTGTCGGAGCCCAAGGAGATGTACCTCCGGGGGGTGCTGCAGAGCAAAGAGGGGGGCAAAGCCACCGTCAAGACACTATGTGGAAAGGTTCGTCCTGAAGACCAGATTAAAACCTCCACCAACCAGGCTGATTAGTGTCATGGCATGTGATAGAACAAAGAAAGACACGGTTCATACGTGAATCGCACACTTTATGTAGTGAACTTGAACAGGAATCAACCTATAATAAGAACAATGTGAATGAATTCAGCCCACTGAGACATTACTTGTTATATATTCTCATCAGTTTATTCGAATGACAATGTTCATATGATTGCAGGTCCTCACTGTAAAAGAGGAGGAAATCTACCCCATGAATCCCCCAAAGTACGACAAGATTGAGGACATGGCCATGATGACCCACCTCAATGAGCCTACCGTGCTGTATAACCTCAAAGAGCGCTACGCAGCATGGATGATCTACGTGAGTCTCAGCCCTCAATGCACATGGAAGCCTTTAGTCGTATAATGCCATAAGGTCATGCTGACATGTGTATCCTGGTGGAGACAGACCTACTCTGGCCTCTTCTGCGTCACTGTGAACCCCTACAAGTGGCTCCCAGTGTACGATGCTGTGGTGGTCGCTGGATACAGAGGCAAGAAGAGGATTGAGGCTCCACCCCACATCTTCTCAATCTCTGACAACGCCTATCAGGCCATGCTTACAGGTGAAATATATTCAGCAACAATAGCTGCATCTTGGTGAACATGATGACAATTTTAAGAGTAGAGTTTTAAAACTGTGTTTTGTATATTGTTTTGCATAGATAGAGAGAACCAGTCCATTCTGATCACGTAAGTATTGGTTAAAGGAGTGTTGTCACTGTTTGTTCCCTACTTGTTTTTGTGCATCACAGTTGTATCCCATCTGTTTCAGTGGAGAATCTGGTGCAGGAAAGACTGTGAACACCAAGCGTGTCATCCAGTACTTTGCAACAATTGCAGTGGCTGGTGGCAAGAAGGCAGAGGAGAAGGGCTCGGGCAAAATGCATGTAAGGTTATGACCTTAGTGAAATGTACAGACATCCACACGGTCAAAATTGAAAAGTATGAACAGATGTTGGTAATCCTTCTTCATAAAGGGGTCGCTGGAGGATCAGATCATTGCAGCTAACCCTCTGCTGGAGGCCTACGGTAACGCCAAGACCGTGAGAAATGACAACTCCTCTCGTTTTGTAAGTTGGCTGGCAGCACCATCATGTTCCTAGAGTAGCATTGCAGCTCCGACTTGCTCTCAAACTAATTAATATTCTACCTTCAGGGTAAATTCATCAGAATCCATTTTGGCACAACTGGAAAGTTGGCTTCTGCTGATATAGAAACATGTAAGTTTATAGAATGAAGTCAGTATGGACGCAGGGACCTGAATCAAACCATGCTCATCCAAAAGCTCCTCCTGTGTCTTAGATCTTCTGGAGAAGTCCAGGGTGACGTTCCAGCTGTCTGCTGAGAGAAGCTACCATATCTTCTATCAGCTCATGACCGGCCACAAGCCTGAGCTTCTAGGTCAGTGAATTGACATCCACGGTTTGCATTTGAATGTCCTGTATTAAACTTGAACTTATATTATATTCCATTTAATGTTATCTCTCCAGAGGCTCTCCTCATCACAACCAACCCCTATGACTATCACATGATCAGCCAGGGGGAGATTCTTGTGAAGAGCATCTAATGATGTTGAAGAATTCATCGCCACTGATGTGAGTAGAACAAAAAAAGGACAACGTGATAAACTAATGATCGGCCAGTATTCTGTTCAGGTTAGTTAGGTTAATAAAATCATTCTGTTGACAAGCTAAACATTTGGTTTAGGTAAAGCTTTCGCTCATAGGAAATATAAATGAGTAATAGTAAATTACTAGTTAACGACATTTCAATTCAACTCGTTTTTGGGAGAACAATATAAGATATTTAAATGCTAACATACTTTTACACAGACGGCCATTGATATCCTGGGCTTCAATGCTGATGAGAAGATTGGCATCTACAAGCTGACCGGTGCCGTGATGCATCATGGGAACATGAAGTTCAAGCAGAAGCAACGTGAAGAGCAGGCTGAGCCTGATGGCAATGAGGGTACAAACCTGATAACATATTCAACATCTATTATATGACGTTAATAACTTGGTTATCAGTTAACTGTTGTAGCTCAGGAGTGGATCCTGAACTGGCCTCTTTGTAGTGTGAGGGAGCACATATATGGCTTTAATTTAATTTATTTAGTGTTTTTTGGGAGCCATTCAGGGCTGGCAGGCACTGGTGAAGCCACACAATAATTTTAATAAAAATTATGATCTCTGATTTCCTCCGCAGTGGCTGATAAGATTGCCTACCTCCTGGGCCTCAACTCTGCGGACATGCTCAAGGCTTTATGCTATCCAAGAGTCAAGGTGGGAAACGAGATGGTGACCAAAGGTCAAACTGTTCCTCAGGTAATTCAAAATCCTCAGCTAATTCAAATTCCAAAAGTCCAAAAACATTATAAGAAAATATGAACCATGCCTTGTATAAAACAAATTCCTTTACGTCTGGGAATCTAGGTCCATAACTCAGTAATGGCTCTCTGCAAGTCGATCTATGAGAAGATGTTCATGTGGATGGTCATCAGAATCAATGAGATGCTGGACACCAAGCAGCCCAGGCAATTCTTCATCGGTGTGTTGGACATCGCTGGGTTTGAAATCTTTGATGTAAGTGAGCTCTACAAAGTCATCGTTTTTATGTTTTGTGTTGAAAGAAGCACAAACAATTGCAAACAAATGTCCTGACTGTAATTCTCTGACCCCAAAGTACAACAGCTTGGAGCAGCTGTGCATCAACTTCACCAATGAGAAACTGCAACAGTTTTTCAACCACCACATGTTTGTACTGGAGCAAGAAGAGTACAAGAAAGAAGGAATTGAATGGGAGTTCATTGACTTTGGTATGGACCTGGCGGCCTGCATTGAGCTTATCGAGAAGGTTAGTATTGACCTTTATACTCAAAAATAAAATACTAAATCCAAGCTACACTAAACAGTAAATCATTTTTTCTCCCTTTTTCAGCCAATGGGCATCTTCTCCATCCTTGAGGAGGAGTGCATGTTCCCCAAGGCCTCAGACACCACCTTTAAGAACAAACTAAATGACCAGCACCTTGGCAAAACCAAGGCCTTTGAGAAGCCAAAGCCAGCCAAAGGCAAAGCTGAGGCCCACTTTTCCCTGGTGCACTACGCCGGCACTGTGGACTACAACATCACCGGCTGGCTGGACAAGAACAAGGACCCCCTGAACGACTCTGTGGTTCAGCTCTACCAGAAGTCCTCAGTTAAACTGCTGGCTCTGCTGTATGCGTCCCATGGCGGAGACGGTGAGATGAACTTCTTACATCATTACCAATACAAATGATTAAAGGCCAATTGCACCAAGAAGTGTGATGCATGAATCAAAATCACATTTGTACCTTCCTAGAATATTATGTAGATATATCTATAATATCAAATCCACTGACGTTCTGATCAATGTATCCAACAAAGATGCCAAGGGAACCACAAAGAAAGCTGGAAAGAAGAAGGGTGGCTCATTCCAGACAGTGTCTGCCTTGTTCAGGGTACATATTATGAAGTTCCTGTTGTGTTTGTTATCTTCTATAGCTGCATTTATTAAGAGCATGTTGCAAACTTCCCATACATTCACTTATCTAATAGAGTTAACGTTATGTTGATATTTCGCACTGGTGAGACGTGACAATCAGTGGTTTGAATTAGAGAAGCATTGATTAATTTTGTACTTATTCAATGTATGTGATACAGGATAGGTATCACATATTCTGCATCTTATAGTCAATACTTTGTTCACATCCATTTCTCATCCCTAATGGAATGTGCATGGACATACAAAGTACAGAGTAGATTAATTATTTGAAAAAAATGTACACACATTTGTATTGCATATGATAACATTATATGTTTATTTTACAATCAGGAAAACCTTGGGAAGCTGATGACCAACTTGAAGAGCACTCACCCTCATTTTGTGCGCTGTCTGATTCCCAATGAATCCAAAACCCCAGGTGTGAACCCATATTCTTCAAAGCAACCGTAAAGAGGTTGTGTACCAATGGATTTGATTCATGTATGTATAACCTTTACAGAAAGTAGGATTAATTAATGCAAAACTTCTGCACTACGTTAAGGTCTGATGGAGAACTTCCTGGTCATCCACCAGCTGAGGTGTAACGGTGTGCTGGAAGGTATCAGAATCTGCAGAAAGGGCTTCCCCAGCAGAATCCTCTATGCTGACTTCAAGCAGAGGTAGCTCTTTAGCGATGGTCTTAGTCTGATTCCTACATCATGGTCAGTCACTAAATAAAAATTACTATGTTTTTCCATAATTTCAGGTACAAAATACTGAATGCCAGTGTAATCCCTGAGGGACAATTCATTGACAACAAAAAGGCCTCAGAGAAGCTCTTGGGGTCTATTGATGTTGATAAATCACAGTACAAATTTGGACACACCAAGGTCAGGCAACACAGAGAATATAGTTAATCATTAAACTGCTGTTGGTTGTTCATGATGCTAATAGTTTTCATTTTGTTTACAGGTATTCTTCAAAGCTGGATTATTGGGTACCCTGGAGGAGATGAGAGATGATAAATTAGTTCAGTTGGTGACCATGACCCAAGCTATCAGCAGGGGTTTCCTCATGAGAAGAGAATTTATCAAGATGATGCAGAGAAGGTAGCTCTATAATGTTAATTATATAGAAAATAAGCATAGGAAAGCTAGCTTGATAGTCATGAACAAATTAATCTAAATGTTTCCTGTGTTTGATATTACCAGGGAATCCATTTACTCTATTCAGTACAACATCCGCTCATTCATGAATGTCAAAACATGGCCATGGATGAAGCTCTACTTCAAGATCAAACCTCTTCTCAAGAGTGCTGAGGCTGAAAAGGAGATGGCACAGATGAAGGAGGACTTTGCAAAAACGAAAGAGGAACTGGCAAAGGCTCTGGCCAAGAAGAAGGATCTAGAGGAGAAGATGGTGAGCCTTCTGCAGGAGAAGAATGATCTGCAGCTCCAGATCCAATCCGTGAGTAACTCTGAGGAGAGGCATTTACTCTTTCAATAACTACCGAAGCAATGCTATTGGTGGTTCATGGGCCGTGTTTTCATTTTAGGAAGGTGAGACCTTGTCCGATGCAGAGGAAAGGTGTGAGAACCTCATTAAGAGTAAGATCCAGCTGGAGGCCAAAGTCAAAGAGACATCCGAGAGACTGGAAGATGAGGAGGAGGTCAATGCTGAGCTGACGGCCAAGAAGAGGAAGCTGGAAGATGAGTGTTCTGAGCTCAAGAAGGACATTGATGACCTGGAGCTGACCTTGGCCAAAGTGGAGAAGGAGAAACATGCCACTGAGAACAAGGTTCTGTTCCCAACCGAATGGACCCTGCGCCACACAAGTCATTCATTTTGAACTAATGCATTTGTTATACCAATGTTATGTATGTCATTTTTAGGTGAAGAACTTGATTGAAGAAATGGCCTCTCAAGATGATACCATCGCCAAATTAAGTAAGGAGAGGAAAGCGCTCCAAGAGGCCCACCAGCAAGCACTCGATGACCTCCAAGCAGAAGAAGACAAAGTCAACATCCTGACCAAGGCCAAAGCCAAACTGGAGCAGCAAGTGGATGATGTGAGATCCTTATTGTTGGCTAGCAATCAAAAGTCTTTGTTGTGATATATGTAAATCAAAGGTCAAACTGAATGGGCCGTGCTTTGCTCTTTAATCGTGTGTAACACTTCAAATGCATTAGATTGAGGGTTCCCTGGAGCAAGAAAAGAAGCTTAGAATGGACCTTGAGCGAATCAGGAGAAAGCTTGAAGGAGATCTGAAGCTGTCCCTTGAATCATTAATGGATCTGGAGAATGACAAGCTGCAATCTGAAGAGAAGATTAAAAAGTATTCAACAACAAAATCTTATGTTTCTTGCCACCTTAGTGTTTTACACACAATATATATAACAATATATTCTATTTTTAATAAACAGGAAGGACTTCGAAAACTGTCAGCTAATCAGCAGGATAGAAGATGAACAAATACTTGGAATTCAGCTTCAGAAGAGAATCAAGGAACTGCAGGTAAAACCTTACCATACATGTTGTCTCCTTTGGAACGAAGATCACGACTGCACTCATGTGAGATCTTGATTTTGACAGGCTCGCATTGAGGAGCTGGAGGAGGAGATTGAGGCTGAGCGTGCCGCTCGGGCCAAGGTGGAAAAGCAGAGATCTGATCTCTCCAGGGAACTTGAGGAGATCAGTGAGAGGCTTGAGGAGGCCGGCGGAGCCACTTCTCTTCAGATTGAGATGAACAAAAAGCGAGAGGCTGAGTTCCAGAAACTGCGTCGTGACCTGGAGGAGTCCACCCTGCAGCATGAGGCCACCTCTGCAGCGCTGAGGAAGAAGCAGGCAGACAGCGTGGCTGAGCTGGGAGAGCAGATTGACAACCTCCAGCGGGTCAAGCAGAAGCTGGAGAAGGAGAAAAGCGAATACAAGATGGAGATCGATGACCTCTCCAGCAACATGGAGGCAGTTGCAAAATCAAAGGTTCATTTTACGAACATGTTATTCTTTTTTATATTTACCATGAGCTGCTTTGCTACTACTTTTAACTACAGTCCATTTCTATAATTTGATATCACTGACCATTGGCAGAGTAACTTGGAGAAGATGTGCCGTACCCTTGAAGACCAGCTCAGCGAGCTAAAGTCCAAGAATGAGGAACACATGCGTCAACTTAATGATGTGAATGTCCAAAGATCAAGGCTGATGACTGAAAATGGTTAGCGCAACATGGGAAAATGTCATATACAAAAAAAAACATTCTAGCTAAGGGTTATTTCAATGAAGTAACCTGAGATTCATCTGATCAGGTGAATTCAGTCGGCAGCTGGAAGAAAGGGAGTCTCTGGTTTCACAGCTGACCAGGAGCAAGCAGGGATTCCTCCAGCAGATTGAGGAGCTCAAACGGCACCTCGAGGAGGAGGTCAAGGTATGTACTAGTCTCATCTGTGTAGCCCAGCAGCAAATGGAAGGCTTGATTGAACATAATTGAATGACTTTGACTTTCTTTTCTTTAGTCAAAGCACGCCCTCGCCCATGCGGTCCAGTCGTCTCGCCATGACTGCGACCTGCTCCGAGAGCAGTTTGAGGAGGAACAGGAGGCCAAGGCTGAGCTGCAGCGGGGGATGTCCAAGGCCAACAGCGAGGTGGCTCAGTGGAGGAGCAAATACGAGACTGACGCCATTCAGCGCACTGAGGAACTAGAGGAAGCAAAGTAAATCAATTGGTTTTCCTCTCTATCTGTAGGACTGTACTGGTTATGGTGTAGGCCTGATGCTAAATGTAATTTCTGATTCAGGAAAAAGCTTGCCCAGCGTCTTCAGGATGCAGAGGAGTCTAATGAGGCTACGAGCGCCAAATGTGCCTCTCTGGAAAAGACTAAACAGAGGCTGCTTGGTGAGGTGGAAGACCTGATGATGGATGTGGAGAGAGCTAATGCTCTGGCGGCCAACCTTGACAAGAAACAGAGGAACTTTGATAAGGTAACATCATTTCTTTTGAGCTTTAAAAAGAACATTGATCATTCTGAGACAATCGGATGCTCAGCGTTTCATCTGAACTTGCAGGTTCTTGCTGAGTGGAAGCAGAAATATGAGGAGAGCCAGGCTGAGTTGGAGGGAGCTCAGAAAGAGGCTCGCTCTCTGAGCACTGAGATGTTCAAGCTGAAGAACTCCTATGAAGAAGCTCTGGACCACCTGGAGACCCTCAAGAGGGAGAACAAGAACCTTCAGCGTATGGAAACATTTATTTATTCGATAAAACTATTGCAGTCGCTATAAGTATTATAATTGTAATAATCATCCTTACACAAGCTAACCTTAAAGATATTTTTTGTCAGAATCAGAGTGTACGCATTTTTAATGAGATATTTTCTCTTTCCAGAGGAGATAACTGATCTTAGTGAACAAATTGGCGAATCTGGAAAAACAATCCATGAACTGGAAAAAGGGAAAAAGATGGTGGAGTGCGAGAAAACAGAAATCCAAGCCGCCCTTGAAGAGGCAGAGGTATACAAAACGTCAAGAACCACTCTTTTGATTATTCAAGTTTCTGATAAATTATAACAAGGCATAATTAAATGTTATAGTCTGAGGAACATTAACTCATTTGATTTTAAATCAAATTAAGCTAAAGGCATAACATGTAACATTGACATGGAGCATTTGAAATGGGATACTGCTTCCAAATTCACAATAATGTAGGGTTGTGTCTGCCTGCGCCCTCACCAGACTCAAAGCTACCGCGGGTTGCCAGGTTGGGGGCACTGAACAAACCCAGCCCGAGACGGGTTGAGCTTAACACAATCTTTTGAGAAGCTAACAATTATTATATTTTTACAAAGGCAAGTGACGACGAGGCAAACACTATAAGTTGATCAACTTGTGCACAAGTTTGAATTTTATTTATTATTTACAAATTTCGAACCAGTTCATGTGACATCTCTCTTGAGATCCATCTAGACTCTAAGCTGTCTCCATCTTTAAAATGCGACTCCAAGATGTACCCTTGTTTTAGCACTGCTCTGGTCAGGGAGCTCTTTCTGGTACAATCTCAGTTGATCCAGTTGTTAGCTTGCTTCCATCCCTGCAGCACACTGTGTTTGGTTCATATTTGCCAACCCTGGGGAACCAACAAATCATAATAAACAAGCCAAAAAAAACAACGTACAATTTCAAAGAAGAACATACTAGCTATGACATTGTTGTCAGAGATGTCAGTATTTCAACTGAGCATGTTTCCATTTGTTGTTCTAAAAACAGGCAACACTGGAACATGAGGAGTCCAAGATTCTTCGTGTTCAGCTGGAGCTTACTCAGATCAAGGGCGAGGTAGACCGGAAGATAGCAGAGAAGGATGAGGAGATGGAGCAGATCAAGAGGAACAGCCAGAGGGTGATTGACTCCATGCAGACTCTTTTGGACTCAGAGATCAGGAGCAGAAATGATGCTCTGAGAATCAAGAAGAAGATGGAGGGAGATCTCAACGAGATGGAGATCCAGTTGAGCCACGCCAACCGCCAGGCTTCTGAAGCCCAGAAACAACTTAGAAACGTCCAGGGACAGCTTAAGGTACAGTAGTACCTTCCCCAACTGCAACCATGGGTTAAATAATACACTGTTTTGAACATTTTGTGTTTATCTTGCCTTAGGATGCCGTACTGCACCTGGATGATGCCCTCAGAGGAGAAGCAGATATGAGAGAGCAGGTCGCCATGGTGGAACGCAGGAACAACCTGATCATGGCTGAGATCGAGGAGCTGAGGGCAGCCCTGGAGCAGACCGAGAGGGGCCGCAAAGTGGCTGAGCAGGAGCTGCTGGACGCTAGTGAGCGTGTGGGACTGCTCCACTCCCAGGTATAAATAATCCATTTAGAACACCTGAATTTTTCATCATTATCGTTATTTATTTATTTGTACCGTTTACAAGTGTATAATTAATAATCAAAACATTTCTCTTGTAGAACACAAATCTCATCAACACCAAGAAGAAGCTGGAGTCTGACCTCATCCAGATCCAAGGTGAAGTGGAGGACACTATTCAGGATGCCAGGAACGCAGAGGAGAAGGCCAAGAAGGCCATCACTGACGTGAGTCTTGGATTCATCTTATTATCCACTTCCTCTTTCCTAAGACACCAAGTGTTTCATGATGTTAGAGTCTTCAGAACAAGGAGTAGAGCACAGCGTTTGCCAAACAGTGTCTCTAATTGAAGAGGTAATTCTCTGTTATCTAATATGCTTGTGAGAAGGCGAAACGGTCCCTCACAATGCTGTTGTTGTGAAACACACCCCAATGAATATACCTAAATTATGTTTATAGGCTGCCATGATGGCGGAGGAGTTGAAGAAGGAGCAGGACACCAGCTCTCACCTGGAGAGGATGAAGAAGAACCTGGAGGTCACAGTGAAGGACCTGCAGCACCGTCTGGATGAAGCTGAGAGCCTGGCCATGAAGGGAGGCAAGAAGCAGCTCCAGAAACTGGAGGCTAGGGTAGGTCTTGCTTTTCAAAGACAGGATTCCCTAATGATCACAACCCAACAAGTGTATTGAGCCAGTGTTATCTTTGTTGCAAAGGTGCGTGAGCTGGAGTCGGAAGTGGAGGCAGAGCAGAGGCGCGGGGTAGAGGCGGTGAAAGGCTTGCGCAAATATGAGCGCAGGGTGAAGGAACTGAGCTACCAGGTACGGAACACACGCCAGGACTGCCAAAAGTAAGATTACTAGTAGTAGTACTACTACTACTCATACTAATAATAGTCATACAAATACTAATCGTAATCATCAATATAACAATCATTTATAATTGATACCAAGACAAAATTAGAAATTGAAACCAAAAGAATATATATACTTTATTGGAGCACTGCTTATGTTTGCAGACAATGACCTCATCCACATCATGTATATGGAACATTCATTTCCCCTTACGTTAAAAAAGTATTGCGAAAAGAGAATGCAAAAACGACTTAAAACGCTCAGATAAGGACAGTAGGATGCAGAAAAAAACTTGAGCGAACACTATAGCAGACTATTAGGAGCATGTGCAATTAAAGGCTTATTTTGGGGGGAGGCCTATAATTCAACTAGAATACCAATTCTCATTTAAACCCGGCTCCTTGATATTTGCTTTTCCTGCAGTGTGAGGAGGACAAGAAGAACATCTGCAGACTCCAAGATCTGGTGGACAAGCTGCAGCTGAAGATGAAGGCCTACAAGAGGCAGGCTGAGGAGTCTGTGAGTCACACTCCCTTTGCCCTTCATATAACCAACGTTTTGGTTAAACCGTTCACTATTTAACACACACGTTTTATGAAACAGGAGGAGCAGGCCAACACCCACCTGTCCAGGAACAGGAAGGTTCAGCACGAGCTGGAAGAAGCTCAGGAACGCGCTGACATCGCAGAAACCCAGGTCAACAAGCTCAGAGCCAAGAGTCGGGAGATCGGCAAGGTTCGTGGTTCAGTTAGAGCGACACACTCGCCTGGTGTTTCTGCATGACAATTCAGAAACTATGTTTGTACATAGCATTTCTTTGGATGATTTTCTATTATTTACACATTCATTTGGATGGTTTACACTCTATTGACACATAGAATACATATATTAACCATTCTTTGTGTTTCATATTCATTTAAAGGGAAAGGACGAAGAGTGACCAACATAATATGAAGGAGACACAATATCAAGAAATCATACAATATGATTTTTATGACTCAATTGTGATTAACCAAAAATAAATGTTCAAGAAACTTCGATATCAAGTCCTTTTTTATTATATTTGATCAAGGAGAATGTTGTGAGTGTGTGTTTGTCTGCACATTTTACGAATCCTAACTTTGAAACGGAATGCTTCATAAAAGTAGCTTAAATTCACTTCTTTGCTTAGCTTAATATACATATTTAACCCTTGAGCAAACATATGTTTATGGCGATTCAATTTTTGTGTAAATATGAACTCATCACTTATCCTTTAAAGGTAATTGTATATTGGTAACCTTTAAAAAAAAAATCATCACCCACTTAGGCATTATAGGCTAAGTAGTTTATACCAAATGTAAATATTTAAACAATGGCGATAATGACACTGATGTGATAATGACACTGGTCATCCTAATAATCTTCCTAATTGTCATGTGTGTTAACTTTGAAGTCATGTGATTAAAATAGCTATTGCAGAGAGAAACTATATGGCTATTCCAGTCATATAGTTTCAAATAATGTATGCTTATATGTATGCTACCAAAGAGCATTTCTTGTTAAATAAAACCCTGAGTAAGAGTTTACTTCTGAAGTTAGCTCCACATCTATTTTAAGGAAGTCACTTCAAAACTCAAACAAAATCAATTATTTACAGATAGATTACATTACAGATACACCTTAAATGGGTATTTTAATTTAATATATCGCAAAGGCAACTGATCCGACATTGGCAGTGTTTCCAATGATCCAGGTAGCCCAATAAGAGGAGCACCGAGACAGGCTGATATCAAAGACAGTGCGAAATGTTTCCTGATAAAAAGTGGGATGATATATGACCAATGGTTGAACTCTTAGGGCATGGAGACGGCTATATTTGTGTTCCTACCGAAGAGGAAAAGACTTCAGCTTAAGCGATCAAGTATCATTTTTACATTGAAAACATTTGCCTATTTGGTGAGGTGTGAAGTCCTCAGCATTTAGTTCTTAGTGCCCTTCTGCCCACTTATGCCATTTCGGTTTCCTCTATCACGAAGGAAGGAATGCAGACTCCCTCTTATATAACTTGATCCTTCTGTTATGGCCTTTGGGAGAACCAACAGGTGACCGGATAGAAGGTCAAGCTGCAAGGTTTGCCTCATCTTCAGACAGTCTGTCAGAACACTGGATAACAAGAGCATTAAAAGGATTAGTGCCAAAAATACATCCACACCCCTGAGACAACACAAACGCCTGTCTGGAAACATGTAGAAATAAATAAGTGCACCAGCTGTTTCCTTTGGCTTCTACAAATGACAGTGAATGTACATAAGGTGCAGGCATGAATTCCTGACATATCTGGTAGAGTGTGCTGGGGAGTTTATTTGATAAAAATCTGGAATTTGTAGGTTGCTTTTGCGGGGTCAATAGCACTGAGCAATGGAGAAAATACTTCTCGGGTCACGACAGGCACGGTTGGGCAGAACAATGCTGCCTCTAACCTTACATTCACACTACCGTCCGTCGACGGACGGCGATTTGATTGGACAGGGTATTTGCGTATATTTGCAAAAACGTGATATGCTTGGCCGACGGATCCGTTGCTGCCTGAAAAGTTGAACATTTCTCCAGCTGACAGAACGGATGGACCCACAATGCATTTCGAGAGTGCCCCATACAAAGTCAATGAGACATGTATGTACTGTACACACAAACGTACATTAATGTAAGGTCAGAGTTGCAATGATCACAGAAATCATGATACAGTATTGCTAAACGGTTCACAAAATGAAAAAAATATGCAGATGTATTTATGACAATTTTAGTTTTCCAGTTTAAGAAATAAAACTATTAATTTATATACTTAAGAATACATAAGTAAAAAAATGCTTTTATATTCCTGATTATTAATATTTATTTCTAACCGTTCACTGTTGACAACAACCTCATGGGTAAAACTGTTTGCCAGACCCACATCTTTTCTCCTCTGTTATTGTTCTTTTTGGTGCCATGCTCACTATTTTAAAGGCAGACATTCGGGACACGGTTCAGACGCCCAGTGCCACAAGGGTTCACGCGTGGTATGGAGAAGGAGAAAGGGATGGGTAGTGGGAAAAGAGAGAGAAAATGAATTAGCTTACTGACCGGAGGGTGTGGCGTGTAGGGTGTTGGTCTAGAGTGTTACGGGTTTCATTCTAATGAAGACATGTATTATAAACAATTTGAACTTTTACTTAGGTCAATGGATATCTTATATGATTCAGTAGATGTAGAATTGAAAAATAAAATATTTACTGATATTTACTAAGTATAAAAAGTCTAAAAGTGATGAATGGCTGAATGGTTTAAGATTGCTAAGTCTTGTCTTACGTACCTTATTTAAGTAGAATCTTTGCCCCTTGCATCAAAAAGCTAGTTATAAGAGAGTAATTAGTGATTTGAATCGATCTATTTATAGTAGTGACAGGGCATTGGGGCAGCCTGGACCAGACCTAACAGGGCATGGCTCTATTTAAGGGTACAGATCTCCACAACTTACATTGGAAACACTTTTCTGCTTACAAGTCAAGGAGTATAAAAAGACATTAAAAAGGGATAAAGTTATGCTTAAACGGTTTGGAGATTGAATTAACTGTATATTTACAGTTAACAAAAGCTAAAGATTCATTGGCCTCGTCTAAGGAGTCTATCATGCCGTGCGAGAGCTCCTCCACCGGGCTCTTGGACAGGGCCACGGTGCATTAAGGAGACGACACCCAAGACCCAAACAATGTCTGAACTTGAGTAACCCATACGCCTCCCAGGACATTGTTTACACAAGGTTAAGCAATGCTGTGTTGTCCTATTTATAGTTCGTGAAACTCAACCTCTGGTTTTATCGGTTTATTTAATGTCACACAATACTATGAGACTGCAATTCATAATTAGCCTAATAAACAACAACCATTTTGAAGTGGTGAACCACATGAAATGAAATGACTAAAACGTAGATGAAAGTTCAACGTAAACTATTTTCTTTAATATGCATCTTAAAGTCTACAATAAGTCAGTCAAGCAGAAGGTGGTTTAAAATGTCAGAATGACCAAGAGACTAAAGGATGCAGCATTTTATCAATCAAGGGACAGTGTGAAACTTCGTGACCAATTACAGCAAGTGCTTTCTGCTGAGTTACCCCTTATCCCCCTAGTTATTACTGATCCCTCTATATAAGACCAAGCTGTGAGTGGTGAGAAGTACTGACAGGCCAACTGCCAAGTTGAGAGAGTGTTTTATAAGCTTGAAGAAACCCAGCAGATCACAGAACAATGTAGAGCAGGTCTACCAGCTGCCAGCACTGTCCCAGAGGGAACAATGGAATGACAAGGATTTAAAGTGCAGTATAAGCACGTGCACGGATATTAATAAAACTGATGATTGAGGAGGTATCCATTGTTAATAACCTAATTGGTTGATCTATTTAGAATCCTTAGACCACTGCCAGCTGTTCTCTAAGAAAATGACTTGATCAATCCTTTAAATGGAACACTGTAGACAAATAACTTTAGACTTCAATGTTTTTCCACTGTTCTTCGTCCCCGGTGTCAGGAGCCATCAAGGGGGCCGCTGAAAGGATTGGTTCGGCGCGGCGGCGGTGTACCTCTGGAGGCCAGAGAGGGAGAGGATCGGGGCCAGAACGCCCTTAAACGGCATTATCTGAGGCTGAGCCCAAGGAAGTTGACCTGAAGAGGAAGCTGACATAGAGGGATTGTGGTAACGCCATTGGGGGTACGCTCTTAGGGAGGTGGGGCAAGTCACACTTGATCTCAGCCTCATATTGGTCCCCTAGAGTAGTGGCCATCATGAAGCTCTAAAAAGGATTCAGGTTCATGCTGAATCCTTTATTAATCCTGAAAGAAATTGCTCGACACAATTGCTCTGCTCAGATAGAAAAGAATACTGATAATACAGAAAATACTACTAATAATTAAACAATATCATGACATACAAAGAAGTGTGCAAGAACAGTATGGTGTAGGCTATGAAAGAAATGTTTCATACAAATTCACCCTAAATTCACCTAAGCGGGATTATATGTTGGATGTGGTTGAAATATGATGTTCACAAATTATTTGTTGTGTATTGAGCGTGGATTTATTAAAGAAAGGATAGCGGATTAAAAAATGGTGCCCATTCATTCCTATGAAAACAATCAAGGAGAGATTTGCTTCTGCATCATGGGAGCCAGCCACGCCCTAGTGCATGACATGCCGGATGCAGAAATATTCTGGTTGTCTAGCATTGATAGAGTTGTAGCATCATAAGCAAGAGGTCTATCTATATATCCCTTGGCAACTTTAAGTGATAAAAAGCCTAAATAAATCAACGTCATTCATGTTAAGTAAAAGGAAAAACCTTGGACACGAGAAGTTAACTGAGCCGTGCACTGAGCCCTCTCGGATGCTGGGCCGAAACAACATTTGTTTCATTACGACTTTTTTCAGCCGCCCATCCCTCCTTCTCCTGCAATTAATAAATAAAAAAAACGGCGAATAAAATGCTTGAGGTGGCGTTTTGGAATGAGAAAACTTACATTTTATTAGTACATAGTATAAAGATAATTATGAGCCTTTGATAGATATACAGTGGTTTGGCTTAGCTCAGGAGGTAGAGCAGTTGTCTTGTAACCTAAAGGTTGTTATTTCAATTCCCAGCTCCTCCTAGCTGAGTGTTAATGTGTCCCTGAGCAACACATTTAACCCGAACTGCTCCTGACGAGCTCGCTGTCGACTTGCATGGTTGACTCTGCCGTCGGTGTGTCAATGTGTGTTTTAAACAATGTAAGTCGCTTTGGATAAAAGCCGTAAATTTAATCCGGAATTTTTTTGTGGTGAAAAATTCCTGTTCCCCACTTGTATTGGAGTGACCGGAGATATCTACTTCTGGGCCCCTTGAATCGAGGGACCCGTCCACAGCCCGCTTAAACAGCTGCCAGGCTTGGCCGCTGAGTACTGGTGGATTGAGGAAGTATGCCTCGTTCCTGTGGGCTTGGTATTCAGGCTGAGAGGTGCTATGATGCATCATGGGACATGGAGTTGAAGACAGTAGATGCAGTGTGAAGAGCTGAGTCTGATGGCACTGAGGGTTTGTGATTTACCTCAATTTCAGAAATACCTTGGTCACCGTTCAAAATCAGCAAAACAGTTGCTCTGCCTCAATTTCAGCTGCTGATAAAATATCAAACGTCATGGGCCTCCGCTGACTGCCTAAGGCCCTCTGCTGTCCAACGGTAAAAGTAGGAGATTAGTTTGTGACAAAGTTGGTATGGTATGCATCCCACATCATCAGGTCTAAATGATGTGTAAAGATGCCTTTCTTGTAGATATGCAAACATTATCGGCATGTGTGTTGTTTGTCTCAACACACATTTCAGTGATGGCTCTCTGCAAGTCAGTCTATGAGAAGATGTTCTTGTGGATGGTCGGCTGGACACCAAGCAGCCCAGGCAATTCTTCATCGGTGTGTTGGACATCGCTGGGATTTGGAATCTTTGATGTAAGTGAGCTCTACAAAGCAATGGTTTTTATGTATTATGTTGGAAGAAGCACAAACAATAATTGCCGCTGATGTGCCACACATTTCGTTGCTCTGGTATACATTTACATTTAGCAGACGCTTTTATCCAAAGTGACTTACATCGGTTAATACACACAGTGACACACCGACTGCAGAGTCAAACATGGAAGCGACAGACAGCTCGTTAGGAGCAGTTAGGGTTAAGTGTCTTGCTCAGGACACATCAACACTAGCTAGGGGGAGCTGGGGATCGAACTAGCAACCTTTCGGTTACAATGAAACTGCTCTACCTCCTGAGCTAAGCCGAGCCTACTGTAAAACTATCGAATTCCGTCCAGAGGCATTATGGTCGGTGCCCATTGATGACGTCATTGAAAATTAATGTTGACGCATCAGGCCTTTCCGGAAATGCTAATCAGTTTGGCGATGACAGGCTAACAACAGTGGCAGGAAGGATCTGCAAGCGCTGAGAATCAAGATGAAGATGGAGGGACATCTTGTGGTAGAAAAATAACCGAGTTTTATCACTTCAACTAACTAAGAGAGCATGAGGAATCGGGGAGTCCGGATCAAGTATTGACAGAGACTTTATTGTTACCCGCAAACGAGAAACAACAAAGCCGAGTTAGGTTTGCAAAGACACTGCCGGGTTGTCCGATCCCGGTCTTTTTATCCTCACAAACAGAGTTGTTCTCCAGATGGCATGCCTGCCCACAGCCGGTCAGTCATACATTACTCTAGTTATGTGGTCAACATCCTCAGCCAATCTAATCTCAACATTAGGTTGACGCTAATCTGAACATTAGGCTGACTAATCTAAACATTAGGTTGAGCTGATCTAAACATCTGGTGGACGCCAATCTAATCTAAACATTAGGTTGACGTCAGCACGCCTTGACCCCAGACTCTCTGGCACCGTGCCGAGTCCCATAGTATGCCTATGAATTCAGAGATGATTTAGCTGCTTTCCACTATTAATGTATCTATATGATATATAGGTCTGATAATACTCATAGTTTATATAAAAGTAATGGTTAATTTCTCCCATAATCTCAACGAGATGGAGATCCAGTTGAGCCACGCCAACCGCCAGGCTTCTGAAGCCCAGAAACAACCTAAAAAACACCCAGGGACATCTTAAGGTACTCATAATCCTAAAATAGGGATAGCCAGAAATAAATATTGCCATTAGACTAACATGTCCTACTTCAGGATGCCGAACTACACCTTGATGATGCCCTGAGAGGACAAGAAGACATGAGAGAGCAGGTTGCCATGGTGGAGCGCAGGAACAACCTGATCATGGCTGAGATCGAGGAGCTGAGGGCAGCCCTGGAGCAGGCCGAGAGGGGCCGCAAAGTGGCTGAGCAGGAGCTGCTGGACGCCAGTGAGTGTGTGGGACTGCTCCACTCCCAGGTAACCGAGGAGTTCCTTCATGACATCATGGAGGAGCATAATAAAATGAACATTATGTAATCAGTTCTCATTGTGGTTTGGAACACCAGCCTCATCAACACCAAGAAAAAGCTGGAGACCGACCTTGTCCAGATCCAAGGAGAAGTGGAGGACACGGTTCAAGAAGCCAGAAACGCAGAGGAGAAGGTCAAGAAGGCCATCACTGACGTGAGTTCAGTCATAGTCAAATACATTCATGCTGTGTTGAAGCTCTCAGGTTTCAATCATTGATGAGTGTAAACTCCAACGTCTCCTCTTGTCGTTCTGTTAGGCTGCCATGATGGCGGAGGAGTTGAAGAAGGAGCATGACACCAGCTCTCACCTGGAGAGAATGAAGAAGAACCTGGAGGTCACAGTCGACCACAGCACCGTCTGGATGAAGCCGAGAGCCTGGCCATGAAGGGACGCAAGAAGCAGCTCCAGAAACTGGAGGCTAGGGTCAATTATTTAAAAACGCTAAATATATTAATATATATAAATGTAGATTTTATTTCAGGTTTGGTGGCTCAAGGGTGAATTTGATTCTGAACAAAGACGAGGTGCAGATGCCATTAAAGTGGTTCATTAATATGTAATATTTGTCCTGAGTTTTTCCTTGTCACTCGGTGACGACTGAGGGAATCCTTGACGCTTGTATAGGTTACTTGCAATAAACCAAAAAATGAAGATCCACGAAAAATCGAGCGTTCCAAACATCGGTGGGGTTTAATGACCAAAAGGAAGGTTTTACAGATTAATTAACTCAAGAATATACAATGAGCAGCATGCGCATCAAAACAAGCAAGCAAGCGGAGACAAGGTCAAAAAGCTGCGTGCGCTCAGTCGGCCACGCCTCCTTCTAGGTCTCCTTCCTATTTATAGCCTTTGACCTGCAGAGGGCACAAAATCTCGAGCAAGTTATACAGAAGAGGCATGCATTGAAATCAAAGTTAAACAAATAAATAAGTGGCTAAAATGGCTCCTACAATATGGGTGGAAAGTATAAGGAGCATTTTCAGCTCATCATTGTATTAATGAGGCTTCTATTAACGACTGAAAATGATAACAAGAATGTCCCCAGATTGCTGGACCTAGTAACCAAACATTCAGCTCAAAATTAAAGCTTACATGAGACTGTAGGAATCTGTAAGTCGAGTCTGGTTTAAAATACAGATATAGCTGTATAACTAAAGGCTAATAGTGAACTTCAAACAATCTTAAGTCTGACATTTTGAGGGTCTTCACGAGAAACTGTGAAGGTAACTGTTCAAGTATTACTCTACTGGGTATGCATGAAGTATATAAGCATTAAGTATCGTAATGGCTAATAATCATTCTTTTCGGGGCAGTTATAATAATTACTTTTTCATTGCACCAATTGTCTAAGAGGAGGAGCAGCTCAACAGCCACCTCTCCAGGTACAGGTCGGTGTTCCAGGTCAGCATGAGCCGGAAAAGGATCAGGAAGGGGCTCAGAGTCAAGAATCACATGGGACATGGGAGGCCGTTACTTTACGTCATCAAAACGGCCCTTTATTTTTAACACAATATAAGCTCAATGGTCACACACAAACTCAAAATGAAAAAGGATCTGCTTGCTGCTCATTGTAGTTTGGCATATTTGATCAGCCACTATGAGCCAGTTGCACATTGAGCTTTCCCCAAACATGCCGTTTTGGTGTCTGTAGCTTTGATGCAAATGAGGAGGAGAGAGGCGGCTCAAGGAGGAGGGTGGGGGTGCCGAGCATCTGAGCTTTAAAAGTCCCATGGCATGAAAATCTTTTTCATGCCATGGTTTTCTAACATAAATAAGAGTTCTCCTAGCCTGCCTATGGTCCCCCAGTGGCTAAAACTTGCGTTCGGTGTAAAATGAGCACTAGGGCCGCGTTCAGACTGCCAGCCAAAATCCGATTTTTAGCCCATCCAGATTGGAACCGGATGACTCTTTTGTAGTCTGAACAGTCCCAAGACACATGAAATCAGATTTTTGTGAAACGGATCGAAACCACCTGCGGGAGGTGGTTTCAGATCGCATTTGGACAGATGCGTCTCAGTCTGAACAGCTCCAAACACTCAGATCGGATTTGACTGTCCGTGACGTCACTCTACGCGACGCCAGAGCTGACCCAATGCGCCAAACCACCCGCCTCAGTCCTTGGACAGAAGAAGAAACGAAATGCCTCATTAATCTGTGGGGAGATGGGTCCGTTCAAGCGGAGCTCGAGGGCATGTATCGGAATAAGTAGATTTATGAAAGTCTTTCGCGTTCTTTGATTCCAATCCTTGTTTGTTATTGTTTTTTCTCGTCGCTATTACATGACGTCACACAAATACAACGCCGCTGGATGACGCCTCCGCTCCGACGTCGTTGCTACAGCAACCTGTCAGATGGGTCAATAAGGTGGCCCAGTCTGAACAGAGCCAAATGCGATTTGGACACTTGCTAAAACAGTGTGGACAGTCAGCCCTAAAAATCGGATATGAGAAGGAATCAGATTTGAATCAGATTTGCCTGCAGTCTGAACGCGGCCTTTGTGTTCTGTTCGCCTTTGAAAAAATGAGGCTCAAGCGCGCTGATTTGGAATGTGGTCCCTTAGGTCTTTATGAAGGATCTAAGCTCCTCCCCTTACTCTGCCTGGCCTGCCTAGAGACTTTGGCCCGCCAATGAGAAGTAGAGGTGGATTCAATGATTCGTTTACGTGAACCAGTTCGCGTCAGTCAGTTCGCCAAGATGAGTCGTTCGCGAATCGTTCGTTCGTTCGTTCAGACCAGTTTCCGGTTCAGTCCAGTTTCCATTTCCGGTAGCAGTGAATCGCATCATGCAATGCACCCATTGCATGGTTCTCAGCTGAGTCAGTCAGACTCAGTGCTACCGGAAACTCGACTGAACTGGTTCAGTCGAGTTTCCGGTGAATCGAATGGCGAATCGAATCACTTTATCCTGAAAGTTGAGTCAATATCGTTAATTTTATATATTAAAAAAATACCCGAGATAAGGGAACAATGTGAAACCCTAACCCTAAAATGTAAACATCAGGCTACTTGACAAGAAAATGTAACGGACCACCTGAGGCTATACTTCACCTCAGAGATAATGCGTTAGTTAATAATGATATGCCTTGCGGCATCACCTGCACATAGTGCTGCTGCGTAGGCCTACATGGACGTTCCAAGTATGTTTACTTCATGTATCGTTGAAGCTAACTAAGTAAAGCCTAGTTATAACTATAACCTGCTCCTGGTGCAGTGCAAGCAACAGTGTGTGCCGTGAGTCGCCTCGGTCCCTCGTCTTCCTGAACGAACTGTCTGCGAGTCGTGGGTCTGGGAGGAGTCAATTCTGAGTCACGAACGACGCGAACGAGACGACCGACGCGAACGAGACGACCGACGCGAACGAGACGACCGACGCGAACGAGACGACCGACGCGAACGAGACGCACCGAACGACGACGCGAACGAGACGACCGACGCGAACGAGGCGAACGACGCGAACGAGAGAGAAGAACCAGTTCGGGTCGTTCGTTCTAACGATTCGTTCGTTCGAACGAATCAGTTCGCGACCAAACCACCTCTAATGAGAAGCGACCGTGCGAGTGCCACGTGTGTGTGTGTGTGTACACCACGGCTGAATTTCGGTAACATCTTCAAATACTGTGTTTAGGGCCTATTAATATCTATATTAAACCATCCATAAAGTACCATGCCATGGGACCTTTAATTTTGCAAAGGCAGAGCAGGATACCTAGTGCTTGTTTTACACCTAACTCCATATCTAGATACTGGGGGACCACAGGCAGGCTAGGGGAACTCATATTAACGTTAGAAAACCTCATAAAGTGACATTTTCATGCCACGGGACCTTTAAAAAACGCATGACATTGAATTTACATTATGTGAATTAAATGCTACAAGAACAATCACTAATGGCTATTTGACTGTTGAGATATCTTAGGCACAGAAGGATTCACGGATAACGATTGCATGCAATCTGACTTGATTTTGATTGTCTCTAGACGACCTTAGTATTCAGAATTTGCAATTTGTATGCATTTGGTACCTTCTGAAGGAGTGTTTATCATTACTGAAACATCTAGCAGACAATGAAGCTAGGTCTTATCCGTCTACTATGTGGAAACAGTTCTGTACAACGCATATTTTAAATGTTGCAATCTATATATGCCATATAAAAACCTCAGATTTAATATTAAATAAACCCTTTCATTTTAAATTGACTGCAGATCTAGTAGATAGTCGCTGATATTCTGCATCTGTCAAACCATAACATTCTAACAACCCTCTGATGTCGTGGTCAAATGAACACAATGCTTGGTTTGTACGGCACAATAGAAGGCACTATGCAGTCTCGATGTCAGGGGGCGTCCGTGTTGGCAGCAGAGGGCCAGACAAGCAGGGCTGTTCGATGGGCGATATTACAAAGCATTCAATAAATACACGTTTGGGATGGTTGGCGTAGCTTGTGGCCGATTATCTTCCCAATTAACTGTGGGAACTCTGTACAGACCGACATTGGAAGTAAATGTCACCTCACTAGGGGCCCTAACATTAGGCCCCTAAAGCTCTGGAGTCCTTTGTTACAAGATACTGAAGTTCACGCTTTAATCTTTGCCATCTGTCCAGCTCCATCTCACCGCTGGACAATAGCCATGACCAGTGGCCTTGTCACTCCGTGGAGCAGCATGGCTCGGATTGACTGTAGCTTGGCCTGGCTGTAGCTTGGCGTGGCGTGGCAGTAGCTTGGCGTGGTGTGGAATGGCCTGGCTGTGGCCTGGCTGTAGCTTGGCGTGGTGTGGAATGGTCTGGCTGTAGCTTGGCGTGGCGTGGCTGTAGCTTGGCGTGGCATGGCTGTAGCTTGGCGTGGCTGTAGCTTGGCGTGGCTGTAGCTTGGTGTGACCTGACTCCATGAACGAAGATAAATCCGCAGTGGTCGACCGGCCGCCTGCGGCTTAAATATTCTATCCTGTGGCAGATTTTAATCAGCCACAGGTGCGCTGGTAGCACAGGATGCCAAATACCAGGGGCAGAGAGGCCATGGAGTGGGTGCGGCTTGGGCACAGTGAAGGCCGGTAGCAGGAGGAAAACCCCGGCTCAGGACCGTGAAGAGTCGGCCCGGACTGTGACGGACTGTAAATGCTGCTGTGAACTGTTTTAGTGGATCAGATATTGGGTTTCATTTAAAACCATGGGCATGAAAGTACCACTTGGACTGTACCACAACACACACACACACACACACACACACACACACACACACACACACACACACACACACACACACACACACACACACACACACACACACACACACACACACACACACACACACACACACACACACACACACACACACACTTCTTTGAAATGTAATCATAATAGAAAGGCTTAAAAGTTCTGGGCGTATGTTGTACAGAAGTTTCCTTGTTTATTCACCTTCCTGTCGATCTGCAGTTAGAAGCATTAGTTGGGTCTACTTTTAATGGCAGGCCATGCTGAATGCAATAAGATAGTCTGCTACACCAGTCTTTTTTACTGAGCTTATGGAATGACCTTAGGGCATGCTGTGATACGTGTATTCATGTTATATTAAAGATGAATGCACTGTATTGGCTTACTGTTTGAAACGTCCAAATACAAAACATAAACTTTTCTAGTCTGCATTGATTATGTGCAACCATCTCAATCAGGATACAGAGCTGAAGTGAAAAATATTGCATTTATTCACCAATACCCGATAAAAACAGTTAACGGTTGGCTGACAAAACGTAACAAAGCTTGCCGCAGGCTGCTTTGTATAGTTTGTACAAAATGAGTTGACGTTAGAAACTGGCACAAATAGAGGAAGTTCCTACAATATTGTCAAAAAGCAAAGTTACAGTAAAACAAACTTTCCTAGTAAATTGAATGGCATGATCAGTTTTAATTTAAACTGCTCAGTGACACCAGCAAACTTTATAAACATTCCAATCATAAAATAGTTCATATATTCTTTTCAATTAGTATACACCTATACTAATTCAAAGGACACACCGACTGAATACTTTGAAAACAAAGGTCATCGATCTTCATCTTGCTCTTCAAACTTCTGACAATTACCCTTCACCTTTCAAAAATAAAACACATATCTAATCATAATACCAATAATAATCAGCATAATAGCCACTAATCATATCCAATGTTGTGCAACCTGGAGGGAAGTCCTAGTGTAGATAAACGAGTGGTTTCGGCAGTAGGATGCTCTCAGTTCTAGACCCCCATGATGTGCTTTTACTTGCTGAACAAAGCTAAAAAGCTTTATAAATACTGTAAATTGGGCTTCACTGAAGTCAAACTTTCAAAGTTACTCTTTTGTTACAGTACATCCCTCTAAATCCTAACATCAATCAAAACATCCTTAATGAGCAGGACTCCATGTCTCCGCAATACTAAAGAGCTAAATGTGACATGTAAAAGAGCTGTCAAATGATACAGAAATCTTTAAAGTTCCCAAGATATCATGCAGGTAAAGTACTACAAAGCAAAATACAACACTGACCTCAACAATATCAATACATTGTAGGCTATGGAATTTCACAAAATTCCTTACATTACAATGTACTGTGATGTTCTGTAAAATGCAATATTACGTCAAGTAAAGCCTACAAATGACATGAGATGCTTCATTTTTTAAACAATGCTTCACAGACTCCAAATAGCATTGTGCTTTAAAGACTGATCTGAAAGCAGATCTACCATCCCTTCATGCTTGAGTTGAGCAGCTACATAGACATTCACTCAATCCAGTCCATTGTATTCAACAATATAAGAATATACAAGTGTGTGTGGCAGTGGGATGAGTTACAAACGTATGAAGGGGGACAGTGTGTGTGCTTTGTGTCATGGCTGAACCAGTGTACAGAGAAAAGACACATTCTCTAGCTCCAAAAAAGACATTTTCGACTTTGTTTTATCAAAAGAGAAGACGGAAGCATGTTAAAGAGAGGAGAGAGCAGTTATGAACTGTTATTCCAACGCTGCCATTTTCTAAATGTTGTACTTGTTGTAAATGTTGTACAAGTTTCCTCTTATTCCTCTGTAATGTGGTAAACCATATGCGTTGTACCACGGCCTGGTACATACCACAGCAGGGTACATACCCCGACAGGGTGCAGAGCCCTGGGTAACGGCTCCTGGTAGAGGCCCCGGCCGTGGTACAGACCTGTGCAGGGTTACTGACCACATTCTACATCAGAGAGTTGATGCCATTTGATAGTTGTGCAACGAAGGCACTACTGGGTGAAACACCAGGCTGACGAAACAACTCAACATTATAGTTCTGCAAATTGTAAAACAAAAAGACCAAACTGTGATTAAAAATGAATGCAAAAAAAGATAAAAATAAAAGTTTCACTGTTTACCACACATACATCTAAATGAGCCAGTTCAGTTTATGGGACTTTGTTACTGGTTTTCTGGTGCTATCAGATACCACATCTGTGATAACACGTCCTGTCAAAGGTGGTGACAAAGTTCCTTGTCTATTTGTGTCTAAACTTATCTTGCTCTGTAGTTGTTTGTTATCAGTTTTTATTGGCTGTTATTATAGGGAAATTTCATATTTATCAAGCCAAAAAATGTACACTAGCCAATGAGGTTTGACTGAACTCATTCAAATGTACATAACAATGGTCATTGTTAATGTATGTACATTAAAATGTATGCATGTAGATAGATGTTCTATCCATGTGCAATAGCTATAATATCACAAAAGAGTCAGGATATATCACAAGATGACACCAAAAGCTGGCCATAAGCTACATTCCAAATAAAAAAGCATACAAGTGCATAACTTCCATTTTGACAAATAGTGTCAAGATACAAGAGACTAAAGCGATACCATCAATATGCAGCTCATCAGATTACATGTATAGGGTTAGGGTATACATGTATAGGGTTAGGGTATACATGTATAGGGTTAGGTATAGGGTTAGGGTATACAAGTACGATGTTACGGTACACATGTACAGAGTAAGGCTATACATGTTTAGGGTATACATGTTGGGGCTAGTGTATACATGTTTAGGGTATACATGTTGGGGCTAGTGTATGGTTAGGGTTATGGAATACATTTAGAGAAAATCTGGCCACATAGATATGGACTGATCTTTTTTTCCAATCAAATTAATAACACTGTAAATTAATAAATAAATCATTAATTGATGTTCACCAAGGTATCACAACAATTAAAACATCTGGATAAGAATAGCGTTATTGCACTGTTTAAAAGCGACTACATGCAAAGTTTTGTATCATATTGTTTTAGGCAATCAATTCAACATGTAGACCTGCATGTCACAAAAATAATGAGCACAATATCTTTATACTTGGCTCTCATTCACATCATTCCCTAAAGCCTGCTTATTTAACACATGGAAGCACTTCTAGAAGATACCAAGTATAAATGGAAGCAATTAAAAGACATGGACTAAAACCATTCTGATAAATGTGAATCCATTGATCAGAGGAATGTGTGGTGGGGTTTGTTGGAAGCAGAGCTGAGGGCCGGCTTGGTTCGGCGTCATACACAGTATGACCCTGTAAGATTCTAGCAGGGCTGGAGTAAAAACAGGTAAACATGACGCAGACGGGAATTGGTCAAAGTTCTCGAGGACAACAGACCTCAGGATCAAATCTGATGAAATCAATAGTATCCAAAGTAATCAAACAAATCAGAAGAAATCAGTGATACTTTTCTGAGTAAACTGTAAGAGGAGAATGATTCCGAGAGAAGACTGCAGGGAGAGACCGTGACCACACTCAGACGTGTTCTCCTGTAACACAAATTCAAAGGAACCGTCATCATCAAACAAGAGAGACAAACATTTTCTCAACATTCAACACCTTCAGATTTTAATTTCTATCATAGTTATCTGGATTGATGCCCTAATCTAACATGCCCGTCGATCATAGTGAGCTGCATCTGATTCACCTCAGTTCCCAAAGTACAATATTAGTGATGGAACTTCTTTTAAGAGCTAATGCGGCACCTAACTAATTCAGTGTGCGCACAACAACACAGTGTAATGCACAGTAGGATCTCTTGCTCCCGATGTTTGACCTATGCACAGCTTACGCCATCAGCCCCCTGCGGCCAGCCAGAGGTCAAGCTACAACCATCTCACCCTAACCACTAGGCCTTCAATTAGGCTGCTATGAGAGAGAGACCCATGCTAGGATAGGGTCTTACCTGTCAGGTGTTTATAACAGACCCATACTATGATAGGGTCTTACCTGTCAGGTGTTTATAACAGACCCATACTAGGATAGGGTCTTACCTGTCAGGTGTTTATAACAGACCCATACTATGATAGGGTCTTACCTGTCAGGTGTTTATAACAGACCCATACTATGATAGGGTCTTACCTGTCAGGTGTTTATAACAGACCCATACTATGATAGGGTTTTACCTGTCAGGTGTTTATAACAGACCCATACTATGATAGTTGTACCTACTAAGGTTTTATTAGGAGACCCTTACTATGAAAGGATTTGACCTGTTCAGGGGTTTTTAAGAGACTTTGGAGAGGTTCAGCTGTACTCACCCAGGCACTGTAGTCGAAGCAGCTCGGTGGACCTTTGCGATACCTGGCGTCTCTCAGGACTTCACATGGGTTCTCCTCGCGGACTGAGCTTCAGAGTTAACGGGCAGAGTACAGTCTGATAGTGGCCATTTTGATATCCTGCTGAAAGGACCAAGTATATTTAAATAGGAGTGCGCAGTGCTCTTTCTGCTGGATTCGGCTGCATATTTGTAAATTTTTGTTCAAATTGTGTGCTGCTAAATGCTGTTAGATGAATTAATCTAATTATACATTGTTGTAGTGGTGTAAAGAGACTTAATCTAACTGTACATTGTTTTAGTGATGTTAGTAGTCTTAATCTAACTGTACATTGTTTTAGTGGTGTTAGTAGTCTTAATCTAACTGTACATTGTTTTAGTGGTGTTAGTAGTCTTAATCTAACTGTACATTGTTTTAGTGGTGTTAGTAGTCTTAATCTAACTGTACATTGTTTTAGTGGTGTTAGTAGTCTTAATCTAACTGTACATTGTTTTAGTGGTGTTAGTAGTCTTAATCTAACTGTACATTGTTTTAGTGGTGTTAGTAGTCTTAATCTAACTGTACATTGTTTTAGTGGTGTTGGTAGTCTTAATCTAACTATACATTGTTTGGTGTTGGTAGTCTTAAAGGTATAATATACATTTATCTAATTTCTGCTTCTAGAGATCGATAAGTCAAAACAATAACAAAAGACGATGTTTGCTGATGTCGTGAAGTCTTCACTAACAGGTTCACAGATGAGTTAATGTATTAAAGATTAGCTTTTGTCATTTAATGCTAATAAAATCTTAGCAAGTATCATGATTTAACTTGAAAACTTACCACCAGATGAGTCGACTATACAGCTGAAGATATTTTTATGTGGTAGTGTACAGCTTTAGAGAATGTTACATGGGCTAATTTAAAGCAGTAGAGAACGTTGTGTCGCTGTAATCCATGGTCAAAGCAATCCTACCAGGAATAATTTACTGTGCATGTTGAACGTTGTGGTAACTTCATAACATGACCGCACACATGACAGTGTTTCCCAAAGAATTGGATTCTAATTGTGGTCTTATCAAATTCATTCATCACCCAGACTACATCCACTCCCTTCTGGCTGGTTGGCCTGCATGCGCCATTCCTTGTCAGCAGCTCACCCAGAACACAGCAGCTGGTCCTCAACCTTCCCACGTCCTCCGCACCCTGCACAGGCTACTGCTGGATGCTCCAAACTGATTCAAGTCACTGGTACTACAACCTAACGGGCTGCCATGGGCTCCAACCCTTCCCACATCCAGGACATGGTCAAACCATATACCCTAGTCCGTCCACTCCGCTCTAAGACGGCCACACAGCTTCCTACGCCGGCACTACGTGGGGTGTTTGCCCTCCTTGCTCCACATGGTGGAACAAGCTCCCTGCTGAACAACACTGCTGAAACCCTACAAATCTCCACTTGCAGATTGTACCTAATCTGGTTACACTGCATCTGGCCAGAAAATAAAAAGAATTTTGTTTCTATAATGTAGCACCTTACTCAATGTACTTAAAGGATTCTTGCACTTAAGGGTTACAAGGGTTCAAGGTTGAACTTCTTGTAAGTTGCTTGGCTAGTAAAGTGCCACCTAAATTAGTGTAATGTAATGATGGCATGACAGGTCATCCAAAACACCAGCTGAATATAGCTGATTAGCTAATTGAATTCATAGTATAAGTGTCCTTAGGAAATATGCCAATCAACCGATCAACCAATCAACCGTCTGAAACAAGCATGAACACACAAAGCCACTGAGACAGGGCGAACAGAATGGGGGTGGATCTGTATGAATGTTGGGTAGGATACACTCCGTCTGGACCTGGGTCAGCCTCTCGATCTCACAGGAGCTGCAGGGCAGCGTCTCTGCCACCACAAAAAGCAGGTTGGTGTTCTCTATCCGCTTGGCGTGGAACAGCCTGCGAAGGAAGGGTTGGGGTCAGTGTTCGCTAGCTTATAGCTACCCGCCAGCATAAACTGCCATGCCAAACAGCCCAGATCACACATCGAAGCACACCTGGAGCAGTTCCCACAGTCCTGCAGGATGTTGTAGGAGTTGGTGGTGTTAGTGAAATAGAACTGGCTTTGGATGGTCACACAGCTACTGTCCTTAGTCTCAAAGCCCTCCACCACAGAGTCACCTGGAAGAGCAGAGAAAAACTCACAGAGACTGTTGGAAGACTATTGATAGCCTCCACACTTCAAACCCTCATATCACAGCATAATCTTTGAACACACAGGCGCCCACCTGTGAGGAACCAGCTGTTGTACGTCAGTCCATACAGCAACTGCTGGAGCACAGACCTGGAGAGGAGAACAGGCGACCCGTTGTCATGGAAACAGTGTGAGCGCTTCAACCTTCACATGAAGGGTGCAATAAAAAAAACAGAAAAGGTGGTGCCAAGCATTGTCTTTTGGACAATGTGGCGCCCTAGCCCCACACTGTGCTCTTTTCTGAGAGGTCTTACCAGGCCACGGCTGAAGACCACCACGCCAAACTCAGCATGTCCGCAATGGAGGGCTGGAGATACAGGGAGGAGCAGGAGAACCTGTTAACACCTCGAGGTTGTACTCACAGAGCACTGTGCTCTTGTTCTTGATTCGATTTTGAACGTGATTGCGTTAAAGTCCTCCATTACCACAAAGATGCCTCTTGCAGCGGCCCCCGTGTGGCTGCTGCTGATTGGCTCACAGGCCGACTGGAACTGGAAGGACTGCACGCGGGCGTAGATGGAGTTGTTGTAGAGCGCGTGCATCAGGTAGGGGTCGACGTCTCCGAAGAAAAGGCCCACCTTTTATTGGGAGAAGAGAGAGGAGGCGGCTGAATGAACTTTATAAGGACAAGAACTGCACAACAGTACTGTGTTTACCTTCAGTTGGTCAACCTTTTGTTGTCTCCTCACTACGTTCTTTACACTCTGTTTGATTTTACAATATTAATGGAAAGTTTACCTTCTTCCAGTGGTCTCTCTGATTGGACATGACCAGGAATCCCCCATCATCGATCAGATAACAGAGCAGGTCCTACACACACACACACACACACACACACACACACACACACACACACACACAACACACACACACAACACACACACACACACACACAACACACCACACACACACACACACACACACACACACACACACACACAGAGAAAATTACCTCAGATAACAGCAGGTCCACCACACACAAATATAGTGACATGGTGAGCCCAGTTGACAGCTGAAGGGGCAGCTGGGGTCCACAGCAGTCCCTGACCATCGAAGGCCTGAGAGGCTAAAGACACAACATTTCACACTGAGACCAAGGCTGACAAAGGCTATTACATACATAACATTTGAACAATGTCTGCCCTGCGTTCAAAGGATTGGTCTCCATATTAGCTATATATGTTAGATTTCTATATTCTTATAATGAATATTTATATTATACTATGGAGTTAAATTTCTGTTGGAGCGACTACTGCTAGCCTCCGCTGTAGCTGGCATCAGAAAGGTGACTTGACTGTAATGGTCTATCAACACCTTCCCACCCGGATTCCTCACAAGCATATGGTAGCTGGTTAGTAACACTAGCCAGTCAGCGAATGATCGCCCGGGGACTGGGGGGGCTGTGTGTGTACACAACCCATCACCTCACACCAGGCCTCACGGCAGGAAGGTCACACGCGTTACCCCACACGGAAGGATGCTTCCCACACGAGGCAGTAGAAGCTCCTTCTCAATGTGGGATGGATGGGTCATTCTATAAACGGGAGTGAGAGGCTTCCCTCAGAGCGAGATAGGCATGCTTACGTCCGTGTTCACTTCACAGTCCATCTCACAGCTTCTGGAAGGCCCGCACTGTGTGACGAGAGTTAAAGGATCCGTTAGTAACCGGAGATTCACTCGAGGAACGCAGCAGCCAGAAGATTAGGATGGGGGGGGTTGAACGTACCTTTTGTGACCCCTGGCGGCTCTCTGACACATTGCTGGCCAGGATCTTGAACTTGTCTACCCATGCTTCCAGGTCGAGTTTCACCCCAACCACTGATTAATGGGAAGGTCCACACCATCAGAAAAATTATTAATCTCCAGTCAGAGCATTTCATTTTGTTAAGGCCGTCTGGACGTAAAGAAGGCTTTAACACACACGTTTTATTTTATTTAGATTGACCTAGTAACGTTGTAGTATGGACATTTAAACACTAAAACATGATTGATCATTTAGACTGTAAATGATCAAACCTACAAGAGGCCTAATGTTGGGGTATCAACAGACTGAATGAATGAAGAGACCCTACCTGCAGGTTTGAGGAGCTTGCCACCTATATTGACCTCCACAGCAGAGCTCAGCAGGATGCCGATGGGGCCGCTCTCTGCCCCGATGTCCTCCATGGCTGTTTAGGGAGACGGGCGGACAGCCAGACAGAGAAACAGTTGACAAAAACATTGAGGAACACTTTGACCCACAAAAAGACTTGTGTTAAAGCACAGGTCAACATTTCTCTGTGAAGGCCCAGGTCCAGGTTAGGGACGCACTGATCCGGTTTCGTCAGGCAGATCCCGATCACTGATCTGTGTGTGATCTGCCGATCCGATACGATCACCAATTACTTTTAATAGTGAAATATATATTAATAGGATGTATCTTATAACTCATGTGCCGATTATACGAGCGTTGTTATTTAGTTTGCTTGAAATGAGAGCACTTGTAACTTAGTCGAGCTGATGGAAATCCGTTGTTGGCAACTCATGTAAATAGACCACTACAGAGTTTAAGCTAATAGGGGAACCACATAAAGCAATGAGGAGTTTAATTTGGACTAGTTAAGATGGTTATTGACCGTTTCTATAAATTTAGCAGTAAAGTAACATCCCTTTAAATTAACGTCACTAACAAAGAAGAAGGGACGAGTGGGATTACATTTTTTGGATTGAGTCAGGCCAACCCACTCACTCCTCGCGCTAAGGAAAGGAGCTGTAATGGACAATACCATAGCCTGGATGGATAATACACACCGACACCGAGTCAATCCAACATATAATAAAATGTAACAGTATCACCTGTGATACGGCTGCAAGGATGGTGGCCAGCAAGAAGCAGATTTTGTTAAGCTTTGAATATCAAATAAGGACTCAGAAAGGTTCATTGCTCATTTTCATGAGACGACAGTAAATTGTGTAATTGATTGAAATGCGTGTGTCTGGATTGTGCACAAAGATGGTGTGATATGCAGCGTTTGTGTGTGGGCTACATGGGAGATGCTTACTATGGTGGGAGTGTGTCTGGATGATGGCTGCTTTAAGCAGCCTCACCTGGCCAAGTCGGATTTGACTCTGGGACTGGGTGAGGCTTCACACCAGTTGAGCAATCGATGTGCAACAGGTTACACCGGCCATCTCCCGACACACTCAGGGAGGGGTGTCCTGCATGGCAACATGGAGCCCCAGCTAATGTATCATTTTATACAAATCTTTAAACAAACCACATTTTCAACATCACGACTACACTGGCCAGTGTCGCAAATACCATGCTACCCGGTTTAACCTGTGCACACTGGTCTCTAGATGTACAGATGTGCACATTGAGAACAGATGTGCAGCAACAGGTGTGCAGCCTCACCCGGCCCCAGAGTCCAGTCTTGGAAGCTTAAACCAGCAATCACCCACACACCACTCATGTGTCTACTTTTAGCTTCCTGCAATGTGGCACAAGGCTTTTATCCAGATATACAACTGTGTAGCATATCGGCTGTACATTTTAAGGCTGCAGGCCTCGTGTGTGATGATTTTAAATAGTCAAGCAAGACAGCGATAGCCTTTGGCTACATAAATTATTTAAGATAAAGAGCTAAGATAAGATACACTTTATTTGTCTTGAGAAATTTGTCTTGGATTCCAATTTCCAACTCAATTTATTGGGATTTAATCAGAGGGTTTTGCATCTGTGCCCACTAAAGGAGAGCTATCTACGGCTTCATCTCCAGTTCAGACCGGTTGTCCAGGTACAGCGCTGTTTAAAGTCTAGCTTTTATCATGATACTAGAGGCAATGCTTCATCACGCCATTTAGAGGGGTTAAGACATGGGGATGTGGGAATAACGTCAAGTCTAGGTCTACTACTTGTATCGTAAACCTTAACAAAAGAGCAACAAAAAACACGAAAAGATCATCAAAAACAGATTCCATGGTTGAGGGAAGCCTCCCTTCATTGGGAGTCAGGGTGAATAATGTTAAAGCAGAATAACATTAGTCTCATTGACTGAATCTAATGACGGTCTTTGGGCCCTATTTTAACGGTCTCTGGTGCTGTTGCTATTATACCGGCGGATAAATTACTCTTGCGCCCGACGCAAATCTAAAAAGGATGGCCCTCAAGTAGCCTAATTCCCAGGCCCCCGGGAACAGTGCATACTTCCACAATCCACCAGTGCTCAGCGGCCAAGCCTGGTATTGCAGCTGCTTAAGCGGGCTGTGGACGGGTCCATCGATTCAAGGGACCCAGAAGTAGATATCCAATACAAGTGGGGAACAGGAATGTGTCTCCGCAAAAAATGTCTGGATATCGAGCAAAGGCTCATAATTATCTTTATGCCATGTTCTAAAAAAATTTAGGTTTTCTCTTTTCAAAGCGTCACCTCAGGCGTATTATTAGCCGTTTTATTTATTTATTTTTTGCAGGAGAAGGAGGGGTGGGCAGCTGAAAGGAGTCGTAGTGAAACAGATGTTGTTTCGCCCCGGCATTCGAGAGGGCCTAGTGCACGGCTCCATTAACTTCTGTGTGTCCAAGGTTTTCCCTTTTACTTAATGTGAATGACTTGGTTTTTCGGCACTGTTTTTATCACTTCTAGTCGCCGAGGGATGTGTAGATCTCGCTTATGATGCTACAATGCTAACAATGCTAGGAAACGAGAACATTTCTGCATCCGGCATGTCATGCACTAGGGCGTGGCTGGCTCCCATGATGCAGAAGCAAATCTCTTCTTGATGTTGCCCTGCGACATTGAGCAGCTTTCATAGGAATTAATGGGCGCAATTTTTTTAATCCGCTATCCTTTCTTTAATAGGTCCATGCTAATAACCCGTATGTGTGGTTTGGGCGTAACATGCAATAAACCAATGAGAGTGCCATCTCCCATCCCCTTTAAGAGCCATGAGCGCATTTGAACCTGACAAGTTGACACGTTTGCAGTCTCCGATGAGACAGATGCATGACCACATGAATTCACATTGAGTCGTAAATTTTGGAGAGGCATGATCAACGGGCCTAGTTCAACTGACTCTGTACGCGAATGGCTGCTTGCCGTCGCTTCCCTGTCGTCATTGTATTAAACCAGCCAATAGCGCGCCTAGGGCAAGCGCCAACTTGGTGATTGACTCCCGCAAAAACTTATCGGAAGCAGAAAGAAATGTATTGCTCTTCTCCAGACTCTTGTTCAGGACAAACTCAATTCGCCGGAAGAATGGGCGGGGCTACCCAGCACCGCGTATCATTTGCGCCGGAACACGCCTCTGCTTTTCGCCTACACGCCTCTCAGGGTACAAGTTTAGTGGCGCAGGTTTTCTGCGGGGGAAAATCGGCTTTGCGCCGGGTGCAAACTAGCAAAGATACATGCGTTGGTGTAGAAAGTAAATTGCGCCGGATGCAAGATAGGGCTCTTTAAGTCATGTGAATGGCTCCAGGTTGAGTCACGTGTTTAGTTGTAAATCGGAAAAAAGCGATCTGCGTCGTGTCGTGACGCACACCTTCACAAACGTGCTGCGAGTAGTGATCTAAATCCAGTTTTAGGGTTAGGTGAGAGCACAGGATAGGGTAAGGGGGGGAGAGAGAGAGAGAGAGAGAGAGAGAGAGAGAGAGAGAGAGAGAGAGAGAGAGAGAGAGAGAGAGAGAGAGAGAGAGAAGAGAGAGAGAGAGAGAGAGAGAGAGAGACAGAGAGAGAGAGAGAGAGAGAGAGAGAGAGAGAGAGAGAGAGAGAGAGAGAGAGAGAGAGAGATTATGGTTAAGGTAAAGGAGAGAGAGAGTAGGATGTGGTAAGGTTCAGGGAGAGCAGCAGAGGTGATGCTCACAGGATCTCTGAGGAGCTCTGAACATGTAGCCCTTGTTGTCCAGGCTGCGTCTGTAGTAGTTGGAGTTGAAGGGCTCTGGATCCTCCTCCCAGGACTCAGCAGCCCTATACAACAACAAAGTAAAACAATACTACTGTAAGAGACTGCTGTGAGTGTCATGGTAAGGAGATGTAGTTCAGTTCAGAGATAATGACTTCTTAGTGAAGTACTGATATTCCCGGAGTGTCAATGAACGTGTTGTTGATATCAGCTTAGACGCTGTGCAGCCTATCTGTCAAGTCAGCGAACTGTCACAGTGATATGCAGGGGACAGTGTAACCGTGATTGTTTAAGACGACGTGTTCCTCTGGTGAGGGGGCGGTGGAGAAGAGGAGTGTGAGGCAAAAGGCTAAGGCCAGGCCAGTTCAGCACTTAGAAGTTTGTTATTGTTTCTTTGTGTTTTGTTCTCTAAAATAAAGTGCGTTGAGGGCCGTTACGGCTCAAATGGATGTGGGCTGATGGGAGGTGTTGCACTCACATGTTGGGGAACACCCTGGTCACGCCACCATCTGTAGAGGCAAATACCGCCAGGAAGCCATACCTACAGGACGCAGAGTCACGCAGAGTTCTGTAGTGACACTCTGTAGGGCATATGCAGGAACGGACGGTGCTGTTCACAGTGAGTAACCACAGTGTGTCCCCAGGGCCACTGGTACTCAACTGCAAGTATAACATTCACGCTGGTCATTCTGAACACAACAACAGAGAACGAACATGCAGTATGTGCTGATTTGAATTGCAGGAAAGGTACATTGAGGGTTGAATCACATTTCATTTGATATAACAAATAAGCCCTCAAGATACTTTTTTCATTGAAAATCGAGTATAGAGTTTACCCGGCGCAATGTTTGGCTTCCATGTTATTGGTTAGGGGCACCTCTATTATATTATTTACGGTAGCAGGAAATCGACTTGTGTGGACTTCCTGGAAACATGGACCTACCAGTAAGGCACAGACTTGGAAAACAGTATTTTTTAATAAACTTCCGGTATGCTAACTAAGTAGTTGATTTGTTTGTTCTATGTTTGTTCTATGTGACCCTAATCATGCTACTGCAGAGGTTTGGTGCTATTTTGAGCAATATCAGTGGTTAAAGGAAATGCCGATTTGGAAGTGTTTGCGGTGCCCCTGACCAATAATATGAGGCTAAACATTTTTTAATTTTCAATTAAAAAAGTATCTGGAAGGCTTATTTGATGGGTATACATGCCAAAAACAAAGACCCTGGGTTCAATTTTGGCCAGAATTACACTTTAAGGGACTAGCATTAGCATATAAATGAAACCACTCTAAACGGCAAGCAAGTTTCTTTACTTACGAATGTATATCTTTGCTCTTCCACACTCTGGAGGCCAGCTGTCCAATGATGCCAGAATCCAGAATGAGGTTGTGGATGATGCCTTGGTCACCTGAAACACACGCAAGCAGTTCATGACCTTCCAAAACCTGAAAGATGTACAGATATGGTGTCCTGGTTTTGTACCAACACTCACAGTCCTCAGATTCTAGTGTGATGTCCATCATGAGAGAGAGAAAGTTCTCCAGGAACTGTGTATTGTTGTCGGAAAGTTGAAGACGCTTGCAGTATTCCCTTAAGAGTTATAATGCAAATGAATACTACAGTGAACACTTCCTTCAGTTTGATTCATAGTGGAGGCAGCATGAGGATGAGGTTACCTTGGAGCCAGAAACACATGTCCTGATGATTCAAATGAGCTGGGCAACAGAGACTGCAGATCTGTAGAGGAAAAAAGAAAATTAGTTTTTAGGCGTTAGTACACAGGTGAGCGCACCGGTTAATTACACAGGTGAGTACAAAGGTATATTACACAGGTGAGTAAGCTGGTGAGTACACAGATTTATTACACAGGTTCATGACACAAGTAGGTACACAGGTGAGTACAAAGGCATATTAGACAGGTGAGTGCACAGGTGAGTACACAGGTTTATTACACAGGTGAGTACACAGGTTAATGACACAGGTGAGTACACAGGTGAGTGCACAGGTGAGTACACACATTCATGACACAGGTGAGTACACAGGTGAGTACACAGGTTCATGACACAGGTGTGTACACAGGTTCATGACACAGGTGAGTACACAGGTTCATGACACAGGTAGGTACACAGGTGAGTACACAGGTGAATGACACAGGGAGTGTGCAGGTGAGTACACAGGTAGGTACACAGGTAAGTACACAGGTGAGTACACAGGTTCATGACACAGGGAGTGTGCTGGACTACTCACACTGGAGTTGGAGCATCACGTCACTCAGGTCTGCCTGGATGTAGTACTCATTGTAGGTGGGTAATACCAAGCCCAGGCTGCAGAGGGCAGCATTGGGAAACAGATGACATGAAATTGGATCAAGTCTGGACACACGGTCAGGTCTCATTGGTAGGGATTTAAAATCTCAACTCACCTGTAGTCTGTGCCGTTTATGGGTGTCCAGGTGTACCCCCTGTAAGCATCATCAATGTATTGCTGTAACAGAAAAAATGGATGATACCCAAATTAAATCAAGGTTTGTAAAAATAATTTAAATGCACGACAAGCATTGCACACAGCTAGATGAATGTTAAGTGTGAATGTTAAACAATCAACACCACCGTGGACTGTAATCATTGGAGTCAAAGCTTGGATTTGCGACAATAGAGTGTGTACGCTGTGACAGGGGGGAGGTCTTGTGATCTACCTCATCATGTAAAGCATCATCTGGAAGTTTTATTGAAATAAATGGTCTATGTTTTCCTAATAAACAATGATAATTTCTGTTAAAAAAATAGAACATTTTCCAAAACTAGAACATGACCACGGTGGGAGCCTAGCCTGGAACACTGCCCTCCACTGCTCTCCACCTCCCGCTTTACTCCTATAGAGACGGCTAAAACCGCAGAGTGTGTTCGGAGAAGAGCTGCATTTGCATCAGCATCCCTTATCACGTGAGGCAGCTGTTAAACACGTGAACCAGCGCAGTGCCCAGGAAAGGTATACATTTCCTAGGAAATTAGTTCATTTATACTGGAATCTACATCAGGTCCAATACATGCGCTACTTGTCAAGATACGCAACATACTGACATTGAAAGGAGTCCTGTTAGCAATGTACAGTCAGGAGAGGCTTGTTGTCGAGGGTTGAGTGAGAGTGTGACATGTTCTCATTGTTAATGAGCATTTCTGGTGTCTCATCTGCATGCCTCGCATCAAAGCCACCATGGACGTATAGTGTCATAGAGCAGTGACCTCAGCATGCATAGTGTCTTGAACTCAGCATGTTTAGGGACCACAATGGAAATAAGCCTTAGGGCTTTATTGAGTCATCCCTGACTGTCTTGATTAATATAATGTATGGCACAGGTCAAATAAAATCAATCAATCAATCAATAGTGTCATGGTGACCTCATCACGTACAGTGTCATGGTGACCTCATCATGTACAGTGTCATGGTGACCTCATCATGTACAGTGTCATGGTGACCTCATCATGTAGTGTCATGGTGACCTCATCATGTACAGTGTCATGGTGACCTCATCATGTACAGTGTCATGGTGACCTCATCATGTACAGTGTCATGGAGCAGTGACCTCATCATGTACAGTGTCATGGTGACCTCATCATGTACAGTGTCATGGTGACCTCATCATGTACAGTGTCATGGAGCAGTGACCTCATCATGTACAGTGTCATGGTAACCTCATCATGTACAGTGTCATGGTGACCTCATCATGTACAGTGTCATGGTGACCTCATCATGTACAGTGTCATGGTGACCTCGTCATGTGCAGTGTCATGGTGACCTCATCACGTGCAGTGTAATGGTGACCTCATCACGTACAGTGTCATGGTGACCTCATCATGTACAGTGTCATAGTGACCTCATCATGTACAGTGTCATGGAGCAGTGACCTCATCATGTAGTGTCATGGTGACCTCATCATGTACAGTGTCATGGTGACCTCAATATGTACAGTGTCATGGAGCAGTGACCTCATCAGGTACAGTGTCATGGTGACCTCATCATGTACAGTGTCATGGTGACCTCATCATGTACAGTGTCATGGTGAGCTCATCATGTACAGTGTCATGGTGACCTCATCATGTGCAGTGTCATGGTGACCTCATCACGTGCAGTGTAATGGTGACCTCATCACGTACAGTGTCATGGTGACCTCATCATGTACAGTGTCATGGTGACCTCATCATGTACAGTGTCATGGAACAGTGACCTCATCACGTGCGGTGTAATGGTGACCTTATCAACAGTGTCTAGTTTAGGTACTTACCTCATCAATCGACTTCACAAGCGTTTTAATCTGCATTTCCCCCGGCCTGCCGTCAATCATCTGTCTACGTATCTACATAAAAAAAGAGATGGTGGTGAACACACGACATGAACTTGTAATGGTTCCACTTAGCGATGCCTGACCCAGTGAGAGATGCCAGGAGAGATCACCTCCTCTTTGTTGGGGTCTTCCACCTCTGCGTCGAGGAAGTCCAGAGTCACCGGCTCTGGGAGGTCATCAAGCTAAAACAGCGTCACAAAAACCGGCTGACATGAGCAGGGCGCCCCAGCATGGATAATGGCTGAACATGACAATACAATGCAATGGAAGTTGACACCAATACAAAGTTCCACAATTTTTTTACCCAACAATTGATCTTGTTTCTTTCTTTATTCTCAAAGTTGCAAAGGATTTTCAGATATTAGGAAGCAGACTGTTATTTAGGATCATATTTAATGTCACCTTTGGCTGAAGATTAGGGTGTAGTAGAAGATATCCATTTGGATCAATAGCAAATATGTATCCATTGGCACCAAGCTGTTGATGAAAGCAATGCAAATATGAACATATGCATAGTGGCCATGGTAAGCTCAGTAAAATAACATACATTTAGACTCACATTATATCGTGGAGTAAGTCTCTTGATCTCATCAAGATGTACATCGACTCCCATAACCCCAAGGATTAACTGGTTCTGGAGAGAGAAAAACAGAAATTCAACCACAATCCTCCACATCATTCCTCTAAAAAGCCATAGTTATTAAATTAGGTAACGCTTTACAATAAGGGTACAATAATTAACCATAAATTTAGGTAAGTTAATAAGTAATTAAAGCAATAAGCATTCATTAACAATTAACAGTTCATTATCAGTTAGGTACTGCTCTAGTAACCATCAATTAACATTAGTTAATACAGTAATAAGCGTTATTATATATCATTACCATAGGGTTTAGGGTTAAAGATATGCTTAAGTGGGATAATGTAATCTAGTCTAACCCTATTAAATAATAGATTCATGAATACATGACGAGTGAACAGGAAAAAATGATAACTAGACCATTAGTTAACTGTTTATATAAATAAAAAAAAAGATATCTCTGTAAAATATCACTGCATTAGACCATGCAGTAGATGGGGTTTCCATGGCGATATCTGTGAGTACCTGTGAGTTTCCATCCATAGTGAGATTGAAGACAGGCAGAGTACCAGTCACCACCATGCCGAGACCCTGTGAAATCAACATTAATCAAATCTCTCATCCTAACCCCGACCGACAAGGAGAAAGTGTAGTGACAAAGCGTAAAATAAAATCATCCTGGAATGACGGGTGCAATGCGGGCAACGGTACGTTGTAGACCTACTAAACGCCAACATAGGGCGGATAATAGTCTGTCCCATGGATAAGAACGGTCTTTGGGTGACTAGCACCCAAAAGACCGTAGTGACTCTCACGTCATGCCTCACAGAACCCCACGGCTATGATACATTCAATGGACCAGGCCGTCCACTGAAGAACCACGTAGTGACTCCCACGTCATGCCTCACAGAACCCCACGGCTATGGTACATTCAATGGACCGGGCCGTCCACTGAAGCGCTGCAGCGCTGGCAAATAAAGGGTTGCTGTTCCTATTCCTATTGTCTCATAAAACATTTAATTAGTTGAAATACTGAAGGTACACGGTAAATCAGAGTAGCATATTCAATGAGTACAAATAGGTAGGATGAGGGTTGGGGGAGGGCTGGGTAACCGTTTCACAAATGTATATTGGCTTTTATAAATGTAATGTAAATACAAACTTTTAGTAAGTCTGGGCCGAGGACCAATAACTTGACAATAAAAAAGGCACAACAGGAAAAAAACAACAGGAAAATTCCTAGATTTCTTTCAGACTGACAGACTGATTGCCTTCACTGTAGGCGGACCGATCATGTATAGATTTGTGAGCGATTGTGCTCCCATCTAGATTATTACATGCTAATATCTAGTCTTAACAGTGACAGATGTGTCCTGATAGTGCTGTACAGTACATAGATGTGTCCATAATGAATCCAGAGTGCTCGCCCAGGGACTTACCAGGGCGTCCTGGTAGACGTTGGTCCACTGCACCTGCTTGGCGATACCCCCGGCCAGCACCATGGGGCGACCCAGCACGTCCAGGTACTCCTGGAGCACAGGGCAGTAACAACAACCCCAGCGGGCAGCAGTATTATCAGTGGAGCAGGGTGGTGCATCCAACGCAACAAACAACCCAGAGACACTGGGGAGGGGGGGGAGTCAGCTGCTGTAGACACACCAGACAAACCCACCTGGGTGTTAATCCTTATAGCGCAGATGGAGCGGATCTCAAAATAGTAACCTGGCAGGGGAAGGAAGGAGGGAGACAAGCAAGACAACAAGAGAGGGGAGGGGGGAGAGAGAGAGAGAAATTCTATTGATTCAGTAGCCAAAAGGGTTGGTCAATACGGCACTAGACATTACAAGAGCTGTACATTAACACTTAAAGATACCTAAACTGGAATACGATTTGCATTATACTCTATATTGATCTTTATCTCTGTTTTCCGGAATGATTTAAAATGTTGATTGTCCATTATAAGATGCCCCTAATACCATTATGCAATACCGTTCAAATTTGTATTCTAGTTGCAAAATTTACGAGAAAAATTACTCTCCAGAAAAAAACAATGTATACCTCATTTGGCCATTTTATATGCCCCACTATTTAATAGTCCAACCTTTTTCTAATTTAAATACAGAGATGTGCTGTGGATGTACTGAGAACGAGGTGTAAGATTCATCCTTTCAATTATGCATACTCTGATACGGCAGTTCTATTGCAGCTCTATTATTATCTGGCACGTGGCTAATGCTCTGCATGTGTCAGGAAGTTCAGCTCCCTGAGCCATTCAATGCCATTGTTTTGCTATCCAGAGTGCATTATGGATATGTATAGTACCTCAGAAACAACAATGCAGCATTACTTAACTAAAGAGTCCATTAAAGAGCCTTTCCTCTGACCTTTATTGGTGCACGCTATCCACTGCAGGGGCGTGACATCATAGTTGTGTTGACCGACAGAGAAGGTGAATACTCGAACCTAAAAAGATTGAACATCGATTGTTAAAAAGAAAAGCCAGAAAATCAGTATTTGAGGGTATTTATAACTGTGCTGAAGACATCAAGTTCCCATGGCTTGTGGAGAAACAAACGGTTTTATTAGGCCAGTTGTACTGCACGAAGATATCCTGCGCTCTGTCCTCCCCGCCGTCCGTAAATAACATTATGATTTTATTGCAGTTGGCTCGAGGGACGTTTGTTTTCTGCAAAACATGTTGGTTGCGGAGAGAAGGAGAAAAGAGAAACAACCAGAATGAAATGAGTTAGTTGGCTGGTCTAACTGTGTCCTAAGATTTAGCCGACATCTGATTTAGTCAAGTAAATTGTTCAAGGACAAAAACAGGAACGCAATGGAGTTTTTTAAACAGATGCAGCTTAAATTTGTTTTTTTAGTAACTCACATTCAACAGCTGGTTGAAGGCAAAATGAAAGCCTGACTTGTAGTCAGTCGTGCCTTTGGCTTGCATTTGCTGCACCGCATCCTTGAAGATCTTCTTGTTGCGTATGTTGGCCTGGACCAGATGTTTGAAGCAGGGGACCACAGCCTCTGCCTTCTCGTTGAACTGAGCACGGGAGAAAGGAGCCTTAACTACGTTTGTGACGGAGAGAGACAAGCTGCAGTGGAGTGGAGCCCAGTGATGGAGGAATCAATGGGCAAGGTCCATACTTAGTGTAGTGGATACCGACCCTCGCCACGTTGACGTAGTCGTCGTCAGACAGCGTGTCTAGCATCTCCATCACCGAGGCCTTGATGAGCTTCAGAGTCAGGCCGCTCACACTTCCGCTCCTGGAGACAGAGCCAGTGTTGGGAACCAAGTCGGTATGCGTGGTATCGATTTGATGCCGCTGTATTTTGTTTGTTTTTACCTATTTTTATTGTATTGTATATCACTTGGACAGGATTAAAGACTGGTTTGAATAAATATTCCTCATTGCTTTTATCTGGTCTCTTTGGTTTAAGGAAGACATATTATGGTGTTTTCCCAACAAGTAAACATCGTATACGAGTTCCAGAAAACCTGTTTTTGAAGCGGTTTGCTGGAAATAGCTTTTAGGAAAATAAATCTCGCCTACCGCTATTCCCCTCTGTCTCAGTCCCTTCAGAATGCTGTGTGTCTGTAGCTTTAATGCAAATGAGCTGCTGCCCATTGACCAATGAGCTGTCAGACTGAACCACAGCATGGAGGAGAAGGGGTTGTTGGCGTTTTGCGGAATCCTGGAGCTCTATATCTATAATATAATATAATATAATAATAATAATAATAATAATATATAGGTATTTATATAATATTCTATCTAATATCACGGCCCAAAGCTATGTGCGCCTCCGATGATATTATGAATCATACGAATCATAAAGACTGCGTCTGACGTCTCTGGTACTTCCACAACAAGTAAAGTCTCGTAGTGGGGGTTAACTCGGTCATGGTTGAGATATATTGGGGGAAAAGAACTTGGGCCTTGACTCTCTGAAGTCCATATTGAACTGCCTCATGGAGTTGAAAGGGATTGTACTCCAGGAGCTGAGCTGCCAGACCGCCACCGAGTGGCGGCAGTCCGCTAGCTCCGCCGGGCTCCCTGTCAGGCAGTCACATGGCAAACTGACAAATTAGAACACAATCTATTTTTGTATCGAATATGCCTGCTTCTGAAATGCGCGAACATCTCCGCCCTGGTCCACAGAATCTTAGCTATGCTCTGATTGGAGGGGGGTGGGGAAGTGGGAGGTGATATTCAAATGTGCCCCCTTCCTACGTAGAAGGGGGCGCCGAAACTGACTCGCTCGTTTGGTAACTGTAGGCGGGGTACTTTCAGAAATGCATATCTCACTCAAAAAATCATGTATTTTCTCATAGTTTGTATGCGTGTGGGAGCACCAGAGACCCAAAACAACACCCCAATCCCAGGAAAAGTGTTGTTATCATAATATGTCCCCTTTATGAAACAATTAACAGCTGATAGTATGAATAAACATCTTCTAATTTGAATACATTTTGGACTTAATGGCCGACTGGTGAAGAATGAAAGGAACTCCCGTCTAGGACGGTGTGGCTCTAAGCTCATCCTCACTGAACGGTTGTTTTGTAGATCATCATGTGACAGGAGGGACAGTACGACCATCCCGACAGGGCAGAGAAGTGTATGTGCAGGTGTTAACCTTTAGGATGAACAGTAAGTGATTGGAACTAATCGATATTGAGTGGATCTTTAAAACTGGTGGTTGCTAATGTGTGTGCTGGTAATAGATAAGAATGTGTGGACATTTATAATTATTCATGTTATTTTACTCACACATCAACCAGAATAACCATGTCTTTTGGTGATGATGCCCCCTGAATGTACCTGTAACACAGAGAAACAAGGTAAGGCTGCGTTATGAATGCAAACCGCTGACTTAACAGTACGGGCACTCAAACTCAAACAGAAACGCAAACGCTAAAGACAAACACAAACGCAAAATACAAACACAAACGCTAAAGACAAACACAAACGCAAACGCAAAACAGAAACGCAAAACACAAACGCAAATGCAAAATGCAAACACAAACACCAAAACATAAACGCAAACGCAAACTACTAACACAAACGCAAACAAAAACGCAAACTACAAACACAAATGCAAACACAAAATACAAACACAAACGCAAACACGGGCTCGGAGGCACGGGCAGTACCAGGGCCGGCGCCTGACATCGTAGAGGTCGATCTTATCAGGAGCTCTCCAGGGTGTGGCTGAGGAGACCGAAACAAGATGTAACATCCGGCGCAGGGTGTTACGTGTCAGGTGGAGGGTGGTGGTGAGGGGAGGGGCTCTCACCAGGGTAGTAGCGGGTGACCCCCGTAGCGCTGCCAAAGGCCTGCCAGAGCAGCGATGGGTCCTCCCGGCTGTTCTCCATGAACACCTTCTCCAGGGCCTGCGTCCAGTTCAGCTCGTTCAGGATGACAGGGGCTGTGAGGCGCAGAGGGGAACACCAGCCGGAGAGAGACCGATGGGCTGTCAGACACGTCTAGAACCCATCAATCATACGGTGTTAAGAGAGGAGAGGGAGCGCCTGCAGGGGAGCCTCTTGCCTCCTTTGTAGATGTCTGTAGGGATCTGAACTGCAGTGTAGGAGTAGTTGACGTTGTTTTTGAAGTTTGGATCGTAGACAAATTCCAGCTTGATATGGGACGGGTTTTCCATGTCCCCATCGCCATCCATCGAGTACTACCAGGACACATGAAAAACACATGCATCCGCTGAGTCTGTGGGTCCCACTAACATCATACATAATTAGAATGTGGCAAAGTAAAGATGACAAGCAGTGAAAATAACTGCAACTGAATCTCATTTTTAAATATGTATTCTCAAATGAAATCCAATTTGTTTCCGACTCACGTAGTCCAGCTCTGCCTTTGAATCATAATAAGCCATGTCCAACTCCTGTACGACAGAAACATACAGACAGGAGGATCAAACCATGTCAACGCCAATCCTTGAACCAGAATGAAGGACCTCTTTCAGGCCTCTGAGAGTTAGTCTGGCTCTTGTTCAGGTCAAAATAGTTCCACGCTTTTTGCCCATCCCATGGGGATGGTTTAGTGATTCGTTTTTTGGTTGAATAACTTTTTTGTTGAATAACTAGGATTAATGGCTGGATTTGGTACTCTGTGCTGAAGTCTAATCAAACTGCTTTCTATGCCATTGCCATGTGCGTGCGTGCCTGCGTGCATTTGTGCATGCGTGCGTGCGTGTGTGCGCATGCCTACTAGTGTGTGTGTGTTGTGTGTGTGTGTAAAAGCACATCACCTAAAAGTCCATCACTTTAACTCCTCATCCCCACAGAGTGTGGAGATGAGCCTGATGGCTTTCAGTCGGGGCGTCAGCTGCTTCGCGCATGAGGAGTTCACAGCGGGAGTGATGATGCCCACGGTGAACGGCCCCTCATGAGAGACATGAGGCAGAGCGGAGGAGGCATTCAAAGGGCCCGAGGTGAGGGGAACTTCAATGGGCTAATGAAGCAGACCGATCGGAAAAGTAGAGTGAGCGTGGATCTGTCTGGGACAGCTCCGAGCTGGACATTAGCTCTCCTTCCTATCATGTCAACATCTCCCACACTGACGGAGCTAGGGTCCTTGCCCCGGGCCCCTTAAGTCTTTACAGGGAGAGACCGGAGCCATGAGGGCCTCTAGTATTATGGTCAGCGGTTCTAGTTCTCCTGCAGAGAAGAAAAAATTAGCTCAGCTTTTTTCTCTTCTAACCTGTTTGGTTATAACTCAGGTCCTGCACACTGAAAGTACGCAATATATTTGGTAGGTAATGTCTGCAGTGTGGTACAGAATCATAAAACACAAATAATGTCACCCCCCTCCCCAAGTAAAAGTTTAATAATGTATATCTTATAGTGTTTCGTGTAGTCGTAGCACTTAATATAGTGTACTTTTTTGTGAGCAGTGTAATACAACAAATAAAACAAATAAGAAATGTGTATTTCACCCTAATGTTTCAATTAAGAGTATGAAAATAATATGGATCCTTTAGTATATTCTTATACTATATTATAACATCTGCTTTTCTTATATAACCAAATCTTGTATTATTATAATACAATATTTAAGTATATAATAAAAGACGATGGTGTGTACAGGTTTTTGTTTCAGTGTACAAGGAAGTCAAACTTTACACAAAGAGAGCTTCAGGATTTTTCCACCTAGACCCTATTTGCGATCATTTTAGGTCTAATGGATCTAAACTAATAATGATAATCTGCTGTACGGGCTGCAATGTAATCCTTGGGGAAATTACGCGGGTGACTGTAAAATGGGTTGTTTATCCACTGACAATATTCTATCATTATGGAAAGGATCCCTACGAAGTAATCCCTTTTTTTCTTTACCTTTACCTTGATCTGGCCTGTTTGTTACCTTGTCCACCTAATGGTGCGGCCACACTGAACGCATTAGATTACGCGAGCAGCGCGCCTAACCTGACGCTTGATCATTGTGTCTCCCTAAAAATGTTTACATGAACACTTTTAATGGCGTAACTATGTTACTATTTCCACCCAGAAAAAAAGAGTAAGATGTCCGCCATGTGCTGCTGTGCAAGCGTCACGCGTTACTTGCGTTAAAAGTCCAATTTTTTTTTTTTTTAATTTTTTCAATCCGTTAAATGACCACGGGTGCTGAACTCAAAATCCGTTGTGGCCTGACAGAATCACTTGTCCGTGATATGCCCACGGATTTTGCTCCAATGCAAGTTAATGACACTCATATTCTGTGACACCCACACAGATTCCTGTTTCAACGACCGAGCCAACCTTGTCTCACAGGGATCCGTGAATACATATATATATATGTATATATAGAGTCAGATTTACAAATATTTGAACCCAATTGTTATATAGTACCGGTGTGGGTGTCGGATTGACTCGGCTGCCAGATCGACTCGGGGTCCTAGATGCGCAATAATGACGCACTTCCTGTAAACGCTGTCTTTTAAATGCGCATGCGCGTTTCATTCATTCCCATGTTATTCCCAAGTATTAACGATCTCCTTTTGTTTTCTAATCTATGAATAATAGTCCAATGTACACATTATTGTTGCCTATACTTGGGTAATATATAAAAGAAGAATCGGTTAACTCCATTCACTGAACGGGGCGACCCACTTTATTTCCGGCGCTCGCAACACAGAGTCAAAACAGCAACCCACGCGCAGCCACTTCCGTCCTCCTCCTTCAGAATAAGAGTCCCTAACAGGAACTGGGTTACATAATGCATTCATCAGTGCTTTTAGACGTGTTTGTGCGAAATAACGGGCTGCGTTCAATGAAATCAAAACCAAAACGGATTGAGCTACAAGGAAATAAGCTTACGCAGCAGTAGGCTATACACAGCACAAACATGATTTGCCTAATTTCAATTTTATGATGATGATGTGGATTGTAGGCTATCCCATGAGTTAAAATAATAATGATAACAATAATTAACTCAAGCAAACTGGGCTATATCCCAGCCATCCAAAACAAAATCTAGTTCTAGGGTAAATGATAGCGTTGGTTAAATTACTTGGTTAAAACAGCTGATACAACGGTAATAATTTGTACTTCTAAATCAATGCATCATGCAAACACCGTAGAGCAAACACATATTTTCTTGACACAGATGTCGTGTACAAGCCCATAACTTTTAGGATTGATGAGTATTTGATTGTGAGAAAACATTGTTTTACCGCAAGTGAGTATTTAAAAGAATGTGTGTTATGTTTTTTTAATAGAAATTTACATGACGACTCAGTATTTCTGAAGTTGTAGAAGAAAACACTATTCCATTTGTGAATCAGGCCATATTATTTGGCCATAAACTGAGCCATTTGAAGTTAGAAAATCATGTGGTCATGCATCTGTCTCATCGAAGACTGCAAACGCGCTGCCAAGAATATCAACTTGTCAGGTTGAAATGCGCTCATGGCTCTTAAAAGGGATGGGAGATGGCACTCTGGTTTATTGCATGTTACTCCTAAAATACACCTACAGGTATTCAGACCAACCCATTTTAGATTCACTTATCATTTATCCGTTGATATAATAGCACAACAGGGCCAGAGATCCGCCCACAAAGCTACTTCCGTTCCACGCTTCTCACTTGGTTTCAGGTCGTTAAATAGGGCCCTCTCTCTCTCTCGTTTCGTTCTGTGGAGTACAAAAAAGTATGTGAAACACTCCCATTCAAAATGCATGGGTTTACATTTCGTTCTGTTGAAGACTAAAAAAAACGGCGAAACGCTCCCATTCGTTGAAATGGGGATCTGTGCGTGTGCCACGGAATATGAGTGTCCTTAACTTGTATTGGAGCAAAATCTGTGGCCATATCACGGACAATTGAAGTGATTCTGTGAGGCAAAAACAGATTTTGAGTTAAGCGCCCGTGGTCGACTCGGTCTTTGAAACGGGGATCTGTGTGTGTGTGCCACGGAATATGAGTGTCATTAACTTGTCTAAGACTGGGTTAGCTGTGACACGAAAGTCGATCTCCTTTAACATCGCTGTATCACCATGGTGACATACTGTCAACCAAACCTGGTCGGGAGCAGACTTTGAGCTAAGTCTATCGGGTTAGATCGGCGTGCGCAGCCCTTTTCACTTATACGCAAGGTGAGTAAAATAGTGTTGACCGAACCGGTTTGTTTCTTTCGTTCGTCTTGTTCACCATTCGATTCACCGGAAACTCGACTGAACAGAACGAAGGTGTTTCCGGTAGCACTGACTCCACTGAGTCTGACTAACTCAGCTGAGAACCGTGCAATGGCGTGCATTCCATGATGCGATTTACCGCTACCGGAAACCAGGCTGAATGAACAAATGAATGAACGATTCGCGAACGACTCCTCTTGGCGAACTGACTCACGCAAACTGGGTCACGGAAACGAATCATTAAAGGTTGGGTATAGAATTCTCTTTTTTGGCCATTTTTGCAAAATTACTTGAAATCCTTATCACAACCCACTGACAGCCACTGAATTAGAAGTACAGACATGAAAATTAAACAAATCAATCATCTGTGGAACGGGCAAGGCTCGAAAAAATCCAGCCAATGATTTCCAGAACCACCGGGTGGCATTGGACAGTAGGTACGTCAATCAAACGGTCGTACTGCACTCCCCCTCCCCTTCGTGCACGTACTCAAAGTTTGTGACCCAGAGCAAACTTCTGTTTGTTGATATCCTGCGGTAGCTACTGGAGCTAGCTAACTAGCTAATGGCTCGCTCTCGTGCATCTGTTTTCACTCGTGTATGATTGGGCGTCCATGTACTTGGAATGGGTGGAGTCAGAGTCAGCGTTGAAGGAGAGGGGGTAGGACCATTTGAGTTGTGTATTTTCAAAATTTGCTGGCGTTTCGCAAATCCCATACCCAACCATTTAATCGACCACTAGAGTAAAATGACGCGATGAACGCCCCTTTCACGTGAACACGCATTGAACCTAAAGCGGAAAACCTGGCTCAACTAATCGAAGCCTCTTGAGCTTTGATCGCGAGTTGCCTCTCTGTCGATTCAGGCTTCCCAAGAAAGCCTGGATATGTTCAGCAAGGTTCATAGTATACCCCACAGGTTGGTTTACTGTTGTCATTGATGTGGCAATGTGTCCTTCCTGACTGCAGTTAATAATAACGTTGTCCTCATGTTTAAATAAAAAACACAGTATGTCAGAAAGTGAATCGTGATTGCTCTGTGGTAAACAAAACGCTACCCATCGTTGAGTTCAATGGTAGGGATAACTCACTAGCTGACATAACATTTGCAGTAAATATTTGCATGGGAGCAGCGAGCAAAACCAAACAGAATTCGCTGTTACACTTTAGGTGTAACAGCGACTACCATGGCTGGGTAAAACATTTTGGCTACCAATCAAATTCCTCGATTTAGAATAGGACTAACCCTAACCTTGACTGTTGATCTCCTGTGTTGTTGTTAGCTCGATTGTCTATTGTTAATATAGTTGTATCTCTCAGTCACTCATATATTTAATATAACATTAAGCTACGCTTTCTGTTGTGTTGGACACAATCTCTACTGCTCTCACTCACGTTTCCACCGTTCTCTTCATGCAACAAGTAAGCTCTCGAGAGACTTCTCTGTGAGTGAGACTTGGTTGGACACACTAACAAACTGACAGGATCTATCGGAAGCAAAATAAGCAGGTTGTATTTCTTTGTGGGAATCCTTTCCCTATGATAGAATAATTTTAGCAGAAATAAGCACTCTAAGAAGACGTACATTGATGAGCTGTAATTGCCGTGAATGGATTACATAGCTGGCTGTTTCCCTTGGTTAAGGCTTTGATCTCGCTCAATACTTGATAATAAATGCCAACAGTGTTATCTGCATTGGGCCCTTGGACATAACATTAACGAGGAAAATGGTTGTGGTTGGAAAACCCTGAAGTTATCAGGGTTTTGAAGATTTCACATTTTTAATCTTCTGTTTCTATTTGTGATGGACTTATGTTTTGTGGCACTTTTGTTAAATACTGAAATATGTGTACTGTTTGCCTTAATACCATCATGTGTTTTTTGTTGTATACTGACTAAAGAGTTGTGTTTACCTTAATACCATCATGTGTGTTGTGTTGTATACTGACTGAATCATTGTGTTGACCTTGATACCATCACGTGTGTTGTGTTGTATACTGACTGAAGAGTTGTGTTTACCTTGATACCATCACGTGTGTTGTGTTGTATACTGACTGAATCATTGTGTTGACCTTGATACCATCACGTGTGTTGTGTTGTATACTGACTGAAGAGTTGTGTTTACCTTGATACCATCACATGTGTTGTGTTGTATACTGACTGAAGAGATGTGTTTACCTTGATACCATCATGTGTGTTGTGTTGTATACTGACTGAAGAGTTGTGTTTACCTTGATACCATCATGTGTGTTGTGTTGTATACTGACTGAAGAGTCGTGTTTACCTTGATACCATCATGTGTGTTGTGTTGTATACTGACTGAAGAGTCGTGTTTACCTTGATACCATCCTGCCAGAGATGTTCTCTCTGGAGGCGCTCGGCCTCACTTGCTAACCGCTGAACATCAAAAGGGAAAACACAGAAACACAAAAAAACAACACCCATTATCATTAAAAAAGTAATGCTAACAGGGATTACATTGTCATTTGTGTGGACAGTTTATAATAAACTCTAATAATGTCTTCTCAGAGTTTCTGTTACATTTAAACAGTCACATTGCCGTCCAGAAATATAAAAACAGGTCTATGGGAACTTGAAGCTAGAAGCATGAAACAAACTTCAAAAACGATCTTAAAACTTAAAACTTAAAATAAAACCATGATTTGTGTAAAAGGTATAACATGAGCTGACTTACATCCAGAGCTTTGCGCTTCTTAGCCAGAAGCTTTTCTATGTCAGACGCCACCTTCTCTACAATCTCGCGGGGTTGATTCTTCACCAAGCTAAATTGTCGTCTCTTTTCATTATATATCTGTAAATTGCCATGAATACATAAGCATATCAGCACACTTGTTAATGCATTTTAATCTCATGTCAGCAATCCTGCTGCAGCACATAACAAATCATCATTAGTCCATCATTAATTAGCGTTCCGCTAACATGCCCCTTGTCCTCTGTAAAGCTGCATTAGGGTGGATTCCAGAGTTGTAGACGGAGAGCAGAAAACAGCAAGATTTCTTCCTCCATACATTTCTCTGCTATGGAGAAATGTTGCATTTCACACACCTGTGATTGACCACAAAATGGATGCCCCAAACAATTAGGGACAAGATGCTATTAGGGACGAGATAGAGTCAGAAATGTGCCATGAGCGGGCTAAGGCACAGTATTTTGATTATCGAATCCATATACTTACTACCACGTTAAACTAATTAAACTCAAATAATAGCTTTCCATTCCTACCTACTGCACCTTTTACTTCCAACACTCAATAAGTGAACAGCATATTCTTTCAGAAAAGAGGAACACATCATGGCATCAATTTTGTCTCATATTGATCGAATTTATCAATGTGTAGCATTTCAAACGGAGCGTGTATATGTTCCCCGGGTCCTATGTTCCCCGGGTCCTATGTTCCCCTCTTTGTATGAGACTAGGGAACATAGGACCCAAAAAGGGTCAGCGGGTCACCGGGGAACATAGGACCCTTTTTCAAAAAAAGGGTCCTATGTTCCCCGGTCACATACATATCGGGGAACATAGGACCCTTTTTTTGAAAAAGGGTCCTATGTTCCCCGGTCTGTTACTTTTTCCACCATTAGGCCTACTGCGAAATTCTGGCCAAGATAACCACCATTGCAATCATACGCCGGTAAACAAACCCTGTGAAGCCCAATCCCTACGAGAGCTCCCCGCGCTACGGCTATCCGGAGGCTCACAGAGCTTTTGGCCGTGATATTATTATACAATTATATTATATTATATACTATATATAGAACTCCGGGAGTCGCAAACGGCAACAATCACTTTCTCCTCCATGCTGCAGTTCACCCCGGACTGCGCTGCACTGAGTTGGCCGGTTGAACGCTGATTGGCTGTTACACATGTCACTCAGTGGCCACGCTGTTGAACGCTGATTGGCTGTCATCACGCGAATGTCGCGTCAAAGTTAAATATTTTTAAAGATTAATAGATTGCGGGGAACATAGGACCCTTCTCCCAGAAAAGGGTCCTACGTTCCCCACAAACAGTGGGGAGCATAGGACCCTTTTTCAGAAAAAGGGTCCTATGCTCCCTGGTATGTATTGCTACAGGGGAACAAGGGACCCTTTTTGGGAAAAACAGGGAACATAGGACCTTTTTTCAAAAAAAGGGTCCTATGTTCCCCGAGCGGGGAACATAGGACCCGGGAACATAGGGATGACCCTGTGTTACACTAGTTAGCATCCCACAGTTTCATAGCCAGGTAAAGTGGACAGGTCTTTGTTTGTGAGGTTTGATTATTCTGAAAGTCTCCCGCCGAATGTCACCGAACACCTCAGTCATTTAATATTTGTAGACTCCTAAATGAATTAATTTAGCAGGAAGCTATTGACCCTGAGGCCTGAAGGTATTTAGGATTGGAAGAGCGCTGCATGGCGATAACAGTGATGCAGGTGAGAGTTGAGCATTGCAGACACTAGGCTGCCAGACCCTGGTCCTCAGTCTGTCTGGAAGGGCAATGCTCTCAGCAAGGTCATTAGATCAATCGTTTGCAGCATGAAAATATTTTTAATTGATCACCAAGCACTGTTTCAGAGGATGCTGTATGTGATAACCAGTGTAAATGATAATCTGCTTGTGGCTTGGTGCTTTTAGATTGCAAACTGAGTGGGATGACTCCTCAACCAGTTTCTGCTTGTTTCGAGTGGAGGAGGGGATTACTGGAAATGAATGAAAAGCAAGTCCTTAGTGTGGCCTGACCATCTGGTCTGCCGGCGCAAACCGAGAAGGACACAAGCGGCCCCCTGTGTCTCCCTCCCACACAAACACACACATAAATGCATACACACACACATGCACACGTACATGCACACGCGGACACACACAAACACACATACATACGTTGAATCTCTATGTTTCTGAACAAAATAATTTGCATCAACATTTCTAGATGTGGGTTTATCAACGCATGGGTTTGAATAAACTGCTTGTTGCGCTTTTGATGCCCTCTGCTGCTTTGAGGGAATAGAACAGGGGGCGGCCATACTCTGTATAAGAAATAACCCAAATTGGGGTGTGGAACAATGAGCCTCATCTTTGTTCTGAACCCCCCGGCCCCCTCTTAACGTATATATCCACGTGCACCTATGGCCATCATGTCATTTTCTGAAGCATGCATACATATATCCTATATGTTACAGATGAGCATTTTAAATGCATACAATATTCTTAATGACCCCCGAAATAAATCCTGTGGTAGCAGCAGGACGCTGTGAAGGAACTTTAACGTTATACAATGTAAGCACAGTTCACGTTGCTTAAGAGTTAATGGGTTGTATGTAAAGTGTAATTCATCCCCTTAATAGTGCACTTCAGTTGTTTATAAATGTACAGATATAACTCGATTAAAGATAAATCGATTAATAGATTTAGATAGCCTCAAGTTCCAGTCATTCACTCATTCATTCAGAAATGGTCATGGCAAGCTGCGTATTTTCTGGTATACCCCTACTTCCCATAAGAGCCAGAGAGAGCTAGAGACTCGCTTCTCTTTAATATTTAAGAGGAGGGGCTCTTTCATTTAAATAAAAGTGGGGGCTCTAGCCCTACAGGAAGTGGCTCACAAAGCCTCAGCAAATGCCTAATGACCCAACATGCATGTATGAGAATCTGAGCTCATGAAATGCAAATTAACTTTTTTTAATCTCATAAGGGGTGTGGTGCGGGCTCCTTTTGACCATTGGACCCCAAAATTGTCTGCGGTTTTGGGGTTCGGGTCCCAAGGCGCCTCCTAGTTGATCAGTGTTTAGAGCAATACCTTTTGTTTCCAATGCATTTCAATGGAGCATTTGATGATGCTTTGTGAGCCTTGCGTATAGGGCTAGAGCTCCAAATAGATTTAAATAGATGTATTAGCCCAGATTCGGGACTAGACATCTCTATCTTAATGTGAAGATGTGAATGGCATCTTCACTTTATTAAACTATGTTTTAAAAGATGCACATGTTCCTGTCCGGCCGTAATAGTCTGCAGCTGTGGCTCATAAGTTAATTGAGCCACACCCATTCTGGTGCTCCTTAAGGCCAGCGTTCAGACTGCAGGCAAATCTGATTCAAATCGGATTCCTTCTCATAACAGATTTTTAGGGCTGACTGTCCACACTGTTTTAGCAAGTGTCCAAATCGTATTTGGCTCTGTTCAGACTGGGCCACATTATTGACCCATCTGACAGGTTGCTGTAGCAACGACGTCGGAGCGGAGGCGTCATCCAGCGCGTGTATTGTGTGACGTCATGTAATAGCGACGAAAAAAGCAATAACAAACAAGATGGATCAAAGAACGCGAAAGACTTTCATAAATCGACTTATTCCGATACATGCCCTCGAGCTTCGCTTGAACGGACCCATTTCCCCACAGATTAATGAGGCATTTCGTTTCTTCCTCTGTCCAAGGACTGAGGCGGGTGGTTTGGCGCATTGGGTCAGGTCTGCCGTCGTGTAGAATGACGTCACGGACAGTCAAAACCGATCTGAGTGTTTGGAGCTGTTCAGACTGAGACGCATATGTCCAAATGCGATCTGAAACAACCTCCCGGAGGTGGTTTCGATCCGTTTTGCAAAAATCGGATTTCATGTGACTTGGGACTGTTCAGACTTCAAAAGAGTCATCCGGTTCCAATCTGGATGGGCTAAAAATCGGATTTTGGCTGGCAGTCTGAACGCGGCCTAAGAGGGCCAGAGTTCATGACTGGAGGGAGGCTCAAGTTGTGCAAGGTAATCGACTGTTTGTTTTAAGTAAAAATAGGCTTTTTAACAACAACCATGTGCGTCGAGGAAACTCTTTTTTCACACTCAAAAGTTAAAAAAAAAATCATTGTATGACCTCTCAGGGAGGAATGGCATCCCTTCCGGCTGGGCTAGAACCAACCAATTGATTATCTTAAGTCCTTTAAGCCCTCTTCAATATAGAAAAGACCCCATGTCTAGAAGTGTGCTAAACCCCTAGATCAGCCACCAATTACATCACTTCCTGTTGGGCGAGATCCTCCAAACATATCATTTAGTCAAGTGTAATGCCCTCATTCTGGTGAAAGTGGTCAAGAGTACAACGGCCCCCTGTCATTTGAAACCATGAGGGGGGCCTGGCTGTCCACCGTTGGCCAAGGCAACATGGCCTAGTGGAACTGTAGGCCACTGGGCCAACATCACCCACACACACAATTTAAGAGCACACTAGGGTCTACTCACAAACTCAATATGATTTATAATTTAGACATTTAAATACATTCCACATTCCATCTTTTGAAATTCTAAAGCTATTATTCTGTTTATTCTATTCCTTATTCCTATGAATATGCAGCTTGCCATGACACTAAACAACAAAAATAACAGATATACACGTGAGCATGATGAATAACCTCTCACCCATCAGGGGCCATGGCCCCGGGGGCCCTCTGGAGTGCTGTTCTGTCTACACCTGAAGGTTTCCTATCCAGCAGAACCCGGTTTACGACAAAAACAAAACAATTTACGGCAACTCAGCTGTCAAACAAAGTGCTGAACAAACTTTGTACTAGAAACGGTTTGGAGTAAAAACCTGCTGAATAAATATTTAAAATTAGTAAATTTAAACTAAATATGTGCACAATTAAGGTGATCCTCATCACAGCATCCCGCTCCTATCACAGGAACAATAAATCTATCATTTCTGGGGCTGTTCAGAATATTGTGTTCATACAACATGTTTATCTTCATGTATTAAATACAGGATATATGCATGCATGTTACATAAAATAAAATGATTACCATAGGTCAGAAATAAATGCATATGGACATACAGTATATATACGATGAGTGGGGGGCTGGGGGATTCTGAACAAAAATATAGCTAATTGCGCCAAATTAGAAATATATCTTGTGTAATAAAATATATAAATTGGGTTATTATAGCCTACCCCGATTCTATTCCATTGAAACACCAATTGTGGATCAAAAGCGCCACGAGCTCTTATAACCATTAAGTTGACATCATGTATCGCGCTCGCCACTAACATAAACACACACACTCAAAGCTACTAGATACACACAACCAGCCAGGAAACACAAGACATCGTGTTTCTGGTTGTTTACGCGCCTGAAACGAGTCTCAGAACACCTCAATAGAAAGAAAAAGACAGCGTCAATACTGAAACATGTAATCATCTCCCGGTTTGTGTCAGCTGCTGAGCTGCCACACAAACAGCGGGCGAATACAACAGTTCAGCACACAAACCATTCTGCACGGTGGAAGGCTTTTTGTGTTTCCATGCGGCTCTGCGACAGCAGCCGTGGTGTGTCTGAGTACAAACCCCTTTGAGCTGCTGGGCTCCAGTGATGTGCTGGAACACTCGGTCAACCTCCTGCTCAATCCTCCTTCCCCAGTGCATGATCCTGTGGACACACAGTTACATCCACACCTTTTAACAGGGGAATAACCACGTCTATGCTCAACCTAAACCTAGGGTGTGACATTTATTTGAAAGGATTTCGTGTCAGAAATTAAATTCGGCGCTGGAGACATGTCCATCCCTAAGCGACTACCTGTGCATGCTCTGCCTACGCACTGGCGTTGTCACAAATAATGCTGGACTTCCTTTCTTTGACAAAATACCTTGAAGAATTTACATAACATGGAGGGAATACAATTTTATAAGATTTGATTAAAAGATAAATATAACAAGGCTGTAACATGATCACAGTGTGTGACAGCAGAATAGACGTCATAAAAATTCAGTATGGATATGGATAAAGAAATGTATCTTTTGGACAACTCTTCCATGTACTCATTGCTCATCAACAGACACTTCTGAAAGGCTAGTGCCGTGTGTTGGGGGAATGGTTTGGGAGGCAGGTCTGAAGGGAGAGCAGGGACTTTAGTTGGGTACATTCTAAATGTAACTTACTCTGGCGGACCCTCTAAACTGCCAACCACCGCCTTAATAGGAGTAAGGAAACCTTTGAAACATATATGCTAACACATGTTATACCACAGCTACCACAACAAATCATTGACCGTTCCAAGGTTGTGCATTATTATTATTTTCAGTAACGGGACAATGGGCTCTATGCACAACTCCACTACTTCCTGGACTTAGTGCTGCTCCTTTATTTCCTGTCTTACATTACTGGACAAACTGATTAATCCAGGTGTGTCTGAGTAGTCCCAATGGTCAGACACACCTGGATTAATCAGTTTATCCAGTAATGTAAGACAGGAAATAAAGGAGCAGCATTAAGTTCAGGAAGTAGTGGAGCTGTGCAAAGAGCCCATTATGCCTTCAAACTGTTTTAAGTCATTGCGCTAAAATACCAACGTTAATTGAAACGGTCCGATAGATCTATCAAACACATGTACAACTGACAACTTTTGGATTGTTGAGGTTCTAACTGCTCAAACAATCTGAAGACGTCAAAACAGTTGGCCGCCAGAGAGGACAAGGTGTTATTTAACCAGGCAGATCATTAAGAACAAGTTCTTATTCACAGTGATGGCCTGACAAAAAGCACAGGCAGTGAGAAAGGATGGGTTAGAGAGGCAACAGCACACAAACACAGCTTTACAGACGTACAACAAGGCAGTAACATGCATGCAAAATGCTCCAATCATATTTAAGGAGCCAAAAAGCAGGATTAACCTAAGCCAATCATCATCAATCTTGGTGCAGTTATGGGTCCTGATTAATTGCTTTGAGGTTTATCCAGATTAGGATTCAGATTCCAGATTAGTCAATAGGGGGGCAATAGCAATCAAAATGCTAACTTTGGAAGGTCATATTTCGTGACCACTTTGACCTCTGATAACTTTTCTCTCCTTACGATGGAGAAACACTCCTAAGGAACCCAGCAGCCGTATAAATGTGGCTGCCAGACAGACAAAGAAGCCCAAGCAATTTAAGGTGCCTAAAGGTACATTTAGGGCAATCATCACCAAACTTGGTGTAACTAAGGACAAAGAGGTCAAGATTGAGCCGGCTAAAGTTGATCCAAATAGGACAATAAGGGGAACGAGGGTGGTGGGGAGGCCCCACTGTGGTGTTTCCTCGCGGCGGTGGCGCCTCGCGGCGGTGGTCTCTCGCGGCGGTGGTCTCTTGCGGCGTTGGTCTCTTGCAGCGGCCTCGCGCCACCGCCGCAAGAGACCACCGGCGCGAGGCGCCACCGCCGCAAGGTGCCACCGCCGCGAGGCGCCACCGCCGCAAGAGACCACCGCTGCGAGGCGCCACCGCCGCAAGAGACCACCGCCGCAAGAGACCACCGCCGCAAGAGACCACCGCCGCAAGAGACCACCGCCACGAGGCGCCACCGCCAACACCGCCGCAAGAGACCGCCGCCGCGAGGCCCACCGCCGCCGCCGCCGCCGCCGCCGCCGCCGCCGCCGCCGCCGCCGCCGCCGCCACCGCCGCCGCCGCCGGGCAACACCGCCGCCGCCGCCGCCACCGCTGGTGGCGCCTCGCGGCGGTGGTCTCTTGCGGCGGTGTGTCCCATTGTGTCATTGCCTCATTGTCTAATTGGCGGGCCAAATTCTCTGGGCGGGCAAAGCAGAGAAGGAGGAGGCATATCCCCGTATGACGACATACGGGGACAATTCCAAATCGGTGCGTCACTCTGAGCTCTGTTTTTTAAAGGCAGAGCAGGATGCCTAGTGCTCGTTTTACACCTCACGCCATTTCTAGCTACTGGGGGCCCATAGGCAGGCTAGGGGAACTCATATCAATGTTAGACAACCTCATAAAGTGAAACTTGCATGCCATGGGACCTTAAATAACATCAGCCATTAGATGAGTTCCTGAATCAGTATGAGGGATGCCAGAATACACGGCCTCACATGGCCTACACTGGGACTAGTACACTTTGTTTGGTGTATAAAAGACTGCGAAAGTATCCACAAATGGACACATATGGAAAATCTGCTTCACCTCCATTATATAGTCAATTTTAGGTCAGTTTAACCTGTATATATACAGTCTATGTTAAGTCAGTATAACTTGTATTATATATAGTCCATGTTAAGTCATTTTAACCTGTATTATATATAGTCTATGTTAAGTCAGTTTACCCTGTGTTACTGTATATAGTCTATGTCAAGTCATTTTAACCTGTATTATATACAGTCTATGTTAAGTCGGTTTAACCTGTATTATATACAGTCTATGTTAAGTCGGTTTAACCTGTATTATATATAGTCTATGTCAAGTCATTTTAACCTGTATATATACAGTCTATGTTAAGTCGGTTTAACATGTATTATATACAGTCTATATTTAGTCTAGGTCAGTTTAACATAGTTTAAGCTGCATTACACGTCTATCTGCGTTGGACCCGCAGTTCCTAATCTACTTTTTCGCTGTCGTATCACTAAACAGCGATTTTAATCCATTGGGAACCTTTTGAAATGTGAGGAGTCTATTGTTAGGCTGTTATTTAGGGAAGGGTACTTTTCTTGTATTCATTTGGGTAGGAAGAAGACCAAACAATTACTCTATGAAGAGCGGTGCTGCTGTCCGAGCGTTTCCTCAACGACGGGTAGCCTGCACACTACGGGACTCAAACCCTCTTTGATACTGTATGACCGGTGACCACGTCTTGAGGTGGACGCGACATAGTGCTGTGGTTTGGACTGTGGACATTTGTTCAATGTCCAATATGTTCATGACTAACATAACTAACTAACAATAATGATTAAACCTATTATAATTAATATATGAATAAAAATAAATACATAAATGGTTTGATATAGTTTAATAAATCTATTTTTTTAATTCAATTTTTTCAAAAGTATCTTTTATATATTTCGGCTGCCCTCTATTTCATATTTCCACATTTATTTATTTCAGGGGACTTTTATTTCCTAATGCCATGTTTCTTTCCCAGCTCCTTTTTATTTCCATCTGTTATATTCCAGTGAGTGGGAGGTGGTTATCTCGGAGCAGAGCCATCCCAGGGCAGCCCTCCTACACCCCAGCTCAGGAGGCAGTGGTCCGGAGGCGGGGGGGGGGGGGGGCAGAGGGGGGGCAGAGGGGCTTCCGCTTGGAAAGCCCCTCTGATTAAAACAAAGTCACTATGAAATAAAAGTCCTTTGAAATAAATAAAAATAGTTAAACATTCTCTTTTTTCAAAAATATTTAACCAAATTGACTCCTTTATATATTAATTTTAACTCATATTTACTGCTCCATTTATTTATTTCAGGATTTATTTCATTACCATGTTTATTTATAATATTGGCATATGTATTTCTTTATTTAATATTGACTCCAATGGGATTTGATCATGTCCGAGATTAAACTTTCACTTTAACAACAGTTCACATGAAGTCCACCCTACATGCTGGGGTGATTTAGGCCCAATCCCAATGTTCACCCTACTCACAACCACTAGCCCTCATCCACTACCACTAGAATTCATCCACCACCACACTTCACCCTCGAAATGAAGCCACAAGGGGTAGGGCTTGTAATCTTCCCTAGGGATTGGGACACCACTTGCTACGTCACTGCATCGTTTACGTTCGGGCACGTAAGTGACTACGTAGTTACGTTATGTTACGTTACGTCCGGGGGCCGCCATTGTTGTTTGCTATGGTATGCAAATGGTGACGCAAAGCATTCTGGGAAATTTTCTCTGGCCCTCCCTCGGCGAGTCAGCATCTGAAATCCCTCGCTCTGAAGGGCTAGATTCATACCCCCTCCCCCTCGTTATGTCCACTACCCCTACATGCAAAGAGCAATTGGGACACCAATACCCTCTCGGGAACGCGCACAATTTAGGGATAGGGTTAAAAAGTAGGGCTAGGGGGTGTATTGGGACTCGCCCTGACCAAACCATTTGTTTAGCTATTGCAGCGTTGGTGTCTCAGGATAAAGAAGTGAGCTCCATCCCACATGTGCATTTGTTTTCAGAACATGACATATTTATCTGTTGGTGAGAAGACGACTGTTTTAGAGGGATTGTATAATGTGTCTGTACTTATGGCCATGTAATTGGGCTTTCTATCGATCTGTATAGCTCAAATGATCCACATTTTACCAGAATCAGACTGAAAGGATTTAGAAAGACTATAATATAACTGCCAGTCATCTTTTTAATTACTGTATTCGTTCATGTTGTGTAAATGGCTAGATCAAAAATAATTGCCGCTATGTAGCGGCATCAGAAGTTAAATCAGGACTCAACCCCCCCTCTACACACACACACACACACACACACACACCACACACACACACACACACACACACACACACACACACACACACACACACACACACACACACACACACACACACACACACACACACACACACACACACACACACACACACACACACACACACACACACACACACACACACACACACACACACACACACACACGTCATAAACGTGTTCCCATGTCAAACATTCCAACGCTGTCAGTGCAGACCACCACAATGGATTTCCATCTTTCCGCCAAAAAAACACAAGCAGCGGCTGGACTCTATCACATTCCTGGCTTCTTCATCCCACAGAGAAGAAACCAATAATCAATCAATACTTAATAATAAATAAAAATCAATCTCTCCAGAGTTAAATGGCAATAAACTCTTTACAAGAGCTGCCAACACGCCATCATCAAACTAATCGTGGAGTCTTTCATTTCAATGTGCAATCCAGTACATGAACAAAAAAACTGTATTTTTCTTTGTCAAACAATCACCCATGACCAAAGAAGGGCATTATATTAATTATCCTCAACCTTCCCACCAGGAACTTGAGCCTTGTGTAAGGTGAGTGGTACCTTATCTTAAAGGAGTCATATAATACCACCAGGTGTGAGTGTGATTAGCCTTACAAGCCGTTTCAAAAACCTGCCCCATATGACATCACTAGTGGGCGTGTCCACCTAGATCTGTGCTGGATAGATCAGTCCACCAGCCCACCCAGTGGACTGAAGGAAACGTTGCTCATCTATCCAGCACAGATCTAGGTGGACACGCCCACTAGTGATGTCATATGGGGCAGATTTTTGAAATGACTTGTCAGGCTAATCACACTCACACCTGGTGGAATTATATGTCTCCTTTAACACATTCACACAAATGCTAGAGAACAATCCTACACAAATATTAGGACTTCAACAGCCCAGTGTGTCCATACTGTGTGTGTGCAGACCTACTGAGTCAGTAGGTCTGCACACACACAGTATGGACACACTGGGCTGTGTGAAAGTAGAAACAGCCAGTCAGTAGGTCTGCACAGTATGGACACACTGGGCTGTGTGAAAGTAGAAACAGCCCATCAGTAGTACTGACGGGCTGTTTCTACTTTCACACATGTGTCTGGGTGGGACCAACGGTTCTACTTAAGGGTCTTAAAGAGCCGTGTGAATGACGGGTGTCTTTCTGAGGAGATTAAGGAGCCCACACCTTAGCCTCACTGAGACGACTCCTCCATTCGATGACTGACTGACGGACAACTGAGAGGAGGAGGGAAAGCTTGTCCCCAAAGTCGTGCCTCAGGTGATTTCACAGACGCTGTAGGAATGGTTCTTTTGAGGGTAGAGTGGCTGGCGGTTAAACAGGGCCCCACTCACCACTCAGAGCCGTGGAGCGGCCGGCACGGCCCAGCTGAAACAACGCCTTGAGGTTTCAGGATACTATGGTATACATCTCTTCCTTTAGGATTTCTTAATTTAGGAAGAGGTATATATCACAGATCGTTGTATCGTCATAACACGGATCCCTATGTATGCGGTCATGAAGAAACAGAACAGTATGTTTCTATACAACTCCACCTGCCACGCACACACACACACACACACGCACACGCACACGTATCCCAACCCCTGGGACGAGAGGGAGGAAAGCAGCGAGAGGGTGTGGGGGGGCTGGCCTACATGCTTGGAAGCCCATATTCCCATCTAGAGCCGGGAGGGGGGGGGGGGGGGGGGGGGGGGGGGGAGCCCTGTGCAGCAGATGGACATTCAATTTCTTGCAACCATTTGTAAATAGAATGTGGTTTAGTCTTCCTGTCCTAGGCTGAGCTGCAGGAAGACAGCAGGTCAGCCAGAGGACTGTGTTTCTGTTTTAGAACAAAAACTAAACCCCAGGATGAGAGAAATAAGGTACTAGCACCTTGCAGCAACCCAATTAACCATAAACAGACCACTACACACACACACACACACACACACACACACACACACACACACACACACACACACACACACACACACACACACACACACACACACACACACACACACACACACACACACACACACATCCCCCATCCTCCTACACATCGACAAATGAAAACGACTCCATGATTTATAGATCCCTCTTCTAATTGGAAAATAAAGCTGTCATGCACCGCTGTGATTGGTCAGAAGTCTCTAAGCCAAGACCACTGCAACAGCTGGTGAACTCTCCCTCCCTCCAGCGAGGGAGTGCAGAGCGGTCGCACACGCCAGCTGTACTCAGCGCCTAATGAGGTTAGCAACAGCCATGAAGATCACAATCATCTTTTGAAAATATGTCACTGATTACTGTAATTAGTACGCAGAGCAGCAGTGTATTTCTTGTAAGGGCAAGGTGCTCTTCATGGCGTGATTAAGTTGACATACTGCACCCATCAGTGCAAGGCGTCATGAGAGAGAGCCAGTTAACAAACCATTATTGGAGTTATCCTAGAATGGGAAGACACCTCGTGTTTGAAAACCACCGGGCCTCGACAGAGCAAAGCGCTAGACCTGAGAGATGAAACCGCCGCGATACAACTCCAACCTCCTTCTTGTTTTATTGAAAGCTACGTCGTATAGGCTAATGCTAGGCCAAGGAACTTTGAATGAGCATAATCTGTTTATCATGAAACTAAGAGCCGCTGGGCCCATCTTCCCTCAGAGAGACGGAGCCAGGGCTGTTGATGTTGTCATGGAAGCAGGGAGGTGCTGGTACCCGGGCGTCCTGAGACCTCAAGAGGCTCTGACAGCTGCATGCTTCGCCCTGCACAAATCAATCGCTGCAAACTGGAACATTATTCACATTCTGGACTGAGAAGAAAATAAGTGAAGTTCTTACTACGCTTTCTCTACGTTCGTTCAAGCCTTAGATAGGCTGTCAATCTAGGTGGAAGTCGAATAATTAAATAGACACATTATGGGGGGGGGGGGGGGGGGGGGGTTATGTAACGCAACGGCGCAACGTTGGTAATTGAAGGAAGTGTGTTGATTGATACAAGCGTGGCTTTGGAGTAACGCACAACTAAAGTTCCTTTTAAGCAACCAATATGTTATCAATGGAGGACTGCGATGCTCTTACGTGTATTGCTGAGGGAAGGTGAGCGCCTCGGATCCAGGCCGGGACGCCAGCAGAATCAAGAAGATCATCTGGATGGAGACCAGGCAGACGACCAAGCTGGAAGACTGTTTGCCTGTCGCCATTTTTCCATTAAAAAATTCTCGTTACTGGGGGGCTCCGAGGCTTAAAACAAAGAGCTCCTTCAGAAGAACGAAAGGCAACACATTCATCCAACACGCTACGGCTAGATGATCGCCATGGTCGTCCCGTTTCCTACTCTCGTCATATCGATACCACAGTCGTTGGCGTCGGACGTGAGAGCATGAAGGCGCGCGGGATGCGGAGTGATGCTCGGAGGAGACTGTACTGCAGAGCGCCGCTCCGCCTCGCGCCCTCCGCCTCGCGCCCCCCGCCCCGTCGCCCTCCTCCTCCGGTCCAGGCTCGCGCACCTCTAGAGGTGGAGGACACGGGGAGATGGAGAACTGGACGGCCCAAGCGGCATCCCCAAAAATCAAGCAGCTTATAGGCTATTAAACCCGGAAAATACTTTTAATAGAAAGAGAGACAAAGCCTGAAATAACTGTCTTAGATTAAATGGTATGTGCTCGAGGGATCTCTGGACCGTACCATGTGTGACTGGGTTAGCAATGGGTGTGTGAGCGTTATTTCAGAGGGTCATTCATTATCACATTATCTAATCTTACCAAAGACCAATAGTTATCAAGGCTTTATACCAGTCAAACATCCTCCTTATCTAAGGATTGTGTTGATTCCTAAGCAATAAAATATCTTCACCTCACCTAATTATCCAGTAGGCCTACTACACTATGGGAGCACTATTTGGTATTTATTCACTTTTCATGAAACACTGACAGCGTTGCATAAGAGGGGTTCTTCAAAACCAAACCTAAATGCTGTTGGCGTCCAGGCAGAACGTGCCTTGACCTGCTGTGACTGTTCCTGGAGGGGAATGGACCACTTAAGGCGTTCCTCAAGGAGCCTGAAGGGTTAGCGCTGCTGTCCTGAAGATCTACTCTGTATTTAGAGTCTGCTGTCTCCCTGACAATACCAATCAGACATGGACACGCTGTGGACTAGATGGCTTCTCTACAGGGAGAACAGGGCATCGCTCGAGGAGCCCTTCGGATAACTTTTCCTTTATTTCAGATGTGTTCCATCCTCTATACACAGGTGGATATAGTCTTGACAAAAGTGCCATCATTCTGTTTTTGTTTACGTAGGACATTTACCATTTCACAGATGCTTTATTTAGTGATGCGTCATGGGAATACATTCAGAACATTTGATGATTTGTACATAATGTCATTGTCAATTGGGAAATGTCTTTGGAAGAAACCTTTAAAATGCTTTTGAAGTGGACCATGTGCTGGAGATTGATTATGTAATATTACTTCATTTAAAAAGTTCTGTTGTATCCAACATTGAGATTATCCATTTGTTTTTATTAATATTTAGGAGGAATGTAACTGACCAAATGAGACTGGTTAGGGGAAAATATCTCCAGTTTCATAAAATATTCATTATTTTATTAGAAGTCATCATTAGAAAGTAAAATGCATCATAAAACGTTTAGGACTAAAACTGCATTTACAAAAGGTGAGGATCAAAAAGCTTAAATGAAAGATAGATATGAGTTGGGATGATTACTCTCATTCCATATTTGAAACTATAGAACCCCTTCTTCAAACAGCAAATAATATTGACTAAAGACTGCTTTGACATAGACCTAGAATGCAAAGTTGATCATAGTGTTACATCGCTGTTTCTCACACACACACACACACTCACACACACACACACACACACACACACACACACACACACACACACACACACACACACACACACACACACACACACACACACACACACACACACACCCCTGAGTATTCATTTCATTAACAGAAGATCATTGTATTAAGGAAACCCTATATGTATATATTAATACATGTTCCTTATTCTTTGGCAATGTCTGCTCGTTGTTCAGTTGAATGTGTTGACCGGGGTGTTAAAGAAAGGGGTTTGTCTCGTCAGGGAAGGCGGGGACGCTAGAAAGAGCCAGAATGAGTCTCTCGTACACGTGGATGCCGCTCAGGAACACCTGCTCGTTGAGGAACTCGTTGTGGTCGTGCAGCAGAATGGGGGTCCGGTTCATGGGGGAGAAGCCCACCGCTGGGATCCCCACCTAGGGTCAACAGACAGGTTAGTGTTAGTACGTAGTACTAGTTCAGTAGTACCTGGCTCAATAACGGCTGGTAGGTTGGGGGTGGCTCTCTGGACCTTTGGGCCGGAGGGTCTCATCCCATAAGTACCCCATAACCATTTAACCTTTTTAAATCACACTCTTAGCTTTGTTTAATATTTTACAGACATCTGTAGGGTAGAGCACACAGCCTTGTTGGACAGACATTAAATGTTGAATAAATATCGACACTCCAAAAAAAAAAATGCTTTTTTGGACTCTTATTTGAAGCGAGTGAAGATGTACAAACAATTAGCCTCCTTTGGTCTGCTTCTTTAAAACAATTTCATTCTACAAATGAGGCAAAATTCACCCTTCTGTTGAAAGAAACGATGTTGTTGAAGTATCAAAGTGAAGTATCAAAGTGCCAGCAGTCAGATTGAGTACATCAAGTCTTGATTGCTTCGTCCGCACCCTGCTCCTGCAGGTGGGATTTCTGTAACTTCAATTTCCAGATACGGTTTCTCTACAATTTGAAATGCTGTATTTGAATCCTAAGATGTTAATTTCAAACCAATAAATTGACTAAAATATTAAAATGTTATGAATTCAATGATGTTTCAATTTTCTTATCAAAAATTAAATTGCTTTAAAATAGAAACAATATGGCTGGGATTTGCTTTGATAACCGACTGATGGGACGCAAGGGGTATACCTTAAGTTCAAAACGTACAATTTTGGTAGATGGATAATAAATTATATGTGCCCTAAAAAAAGTATTTTACGACAGTTTGTTTTTTTGGAACATTTCTCCAATATCTCGGGGGCAAAATCCTATTGATATTAGTAGCTATCTGCCTTTTCATAAATGTACATATATGAAGTACAAACAGCGTATATTTTCACTTAGGGTCTAAGATGAAATGGTGCAAATAAAATAATTGAATGAATTGCCATCTATTGTTATCGTGGATTTTTTTCTAAGCACATTTTTATTCTAACCAATGCATTCTATTAAATGTGTGGACAAGCAGTACGGTGAGTGGTCCAGCATCTGCCCTGTAGTATATGGGACCTGAGTTCGCATCCTGGGTACCTCACTGAACTCTTGCCGTTGGCTTATTTTTGTAATTTCCTTTATATCAGAGAAATAAGGCCTAACAATTGACTTTTTATTTAATAAATATGTCTTACAATATCCCTAGAACTCAAAGATAACTTGCAAAAACCCACGGTAAAGTTAATGTTAATATCACTAATAAGCCTTTGTCAAAATGACAAAGACACTGCTTCATGGGAAAATGCAGCCACATAAATTCGATTCAGGTCAGTTTCTCGGCAGACTGAAACCCGGACGACCGGGTGCAAGTCCGACACATTACCTCCACACTACCTCCCTCTTTTTGAATCCATGGTCAATATTCAATTTAAATATGTTACGCTCAATACTACCTATGCATTCAACAGATCTGCAATTTTTTGCCGGATAGCCTCCCTGTATTTATTAATGGTTACGGTGTTCCCTTTTTGAGTCATTATATGCTGGTACTCCTCATAGACCTCCACAAGCAGCTTCCGTTTGCTGATGGAAAAGATCTCGCTCAGTCTTTTTCATACATTTGATCCATGATTCAACATTCAAAGTTCTGGGCTGGTTACATGTCTCTTGAGCCTGTTTAATCCACGCTAACTTAAGCCTGGCTTGAACTAGCCTGAGCGAGGCGCGTCTTAACTGGGTTGATGGAACGGCTTTAGCCTCAAGTGGAAGTTGGCGTTAGTTCTAAGCGGGCTTAATCAACTAAGCGCCGCTTTTGTTAGCGACTTTGACGGAGTACCTCTCTGGTGGAGTATCAACAGATCTGTGGTCTGGGGGGGGAGCTGGCGTCTTGACCGCACCGTCAGTCAAAATCTAACGTGGCTCAGGTAGAATCACGTTCACCGACAAGGTGATGTTTTATTCACACATACACACTAATGAAATAGACGCAAGTTACGTTGCCTACAGTAATGTTTACTAACTTACCATTAGATGGCTGGACTACCCATACAGACATAGTGACAAGTTCAATTATTGGGAAGCCCAGCACTGTTTTCCGTGTTAAAAAACAATCCTACTCAAAATAACTACGCGTGTTGAAGGTTGTAATGCTATTTTCTTTAAAATGCGGAAATATTACATACAATACATTTAAAAGAACTTTAAAGTTAAGGATTCCTGATACTTACAGCTCGGATAAAACGGCTATCAGTGGCTGCAGGAAATATCTCCTTTTCCAAAACCATATTCCTACACATGAAACACAGCCATTAGCCATTACTGTACTTCAAGAGGAAAAAAGGTGTAAACGTGCACATTAGAATCATTTATCAGTGTGTGTGTGTTTCATAAGCAAACTGTGGACTGACATTGCCTTGCAGGTAGTGCTGAATGCATTCCACCAGGGATCGCTGGCCTCAGTAGAGGTTACATTCTGGTTCATGTGTTTCTGCAAAAGGGGCTTGGTGTCAAAAACAACTCCACTAGTGGAACAATGTGCAGAGACAGTTTAAGAAACATGGTGAGGTACCTGAGCAAACTCATAGGTGATTCCTTCGCCTGCTTCTTTACACCACAGCTTGATCTGCTTTTCAAACCCCTGAAAGGTGTATTTAAAAAAATACGATTTAATGCTTTTTTTTTATTGCACGCTTTGGACTTAAAAGATGATAGGACAGATTAGCTTGGTAAGGATGTTAATGTCATTGGTATTCTATAAAAACAGGTTTACGGGAAGTAAACATATCACAATCTCCAACCATGTATAAAAAATAAACAGAAGCATTGGCAATTGGCCGCAGTTCAGATAGCCCGGATTTTCATGGCAACTTCCATCTCCTCTTTTCAGCCATTTTATAAAACTGAGCCTACATCATTATTATGCAAAGTTATAGCTGTTTTACTGAGCCAAATATGCAGATATTTTACACAAAACAGTATGTCTTCGCCGTGTTTCTTTGGGTGGGAAAAATAATCGATTCTTCGATGCATCGCGATTCTGTGTAGAACGATTCTGTCTCGATTCAGATAAGTTAATAATCTGAATAAAAAATATATATAAAAAATATATATTTTCATAGAAAATCATATTTGTGACAAAAGCTTTTTTAAATATTAGATTAGGTAATTAATCTGTTGATTTCTTTAATGACCATCACAAAAGTAGGAAGTGATTACTTTACTTATTTTACAAGTTCTAAAAGCATGACAATTTATACAACTTTTGACCATATCTTATTTGAGATATGGATGCATTTTTCCAGAAAAATAAAGATGACGATGCAATAAAATAAGGAACACCACAGGGTTCCTACGGACGTCGTAGTACCCCTGATAATAATATAAAGTAGAGTGAGTGAAGACTGCCCACCTGAAGATTGACGGTGGGAGGTATCCTCATGTCAAAGCTCACTTCCATCTCAGCGGGGATCACGTTGTAGGCCACCCCTCCTTTCACCATGGTCATGTTGACGGTAGTGACGTCCCCCAGAGTGAAACACTGGCTCGTGTTCAACCTGCCCAAGAGAGCACACTCCTCAGTCTTCACCTTTAACGGAACATACAACTCATTGTTTTAGAGTGACCTTAGCATTAGGATGATGCCAATGTGTTGAGCGTCATACTTCAAATCTTAATCTGTGTTATTAATGTATTCTTACTTCATTTATTGCTACAATTTAAAACCAGCCCATTGGGCCAAAATACTGATTGGATGAAACATATTTTTTTCCATTTAGAGTAATAAAGCAATTTAGTGAACATTAACTTTCATAAGTTTGTTTCCTCTCAATCATGCGACGCAAAGCAGCACTTTCACTGTAGTTCCTGGGTTGGCCTAATATAATATACCTTAATTAATATGATACACAATTACACAATAAACACGGTCAGTACATTTACATGCACTGCTTTATTAGATTACAGCCATAGTTAGACTATGCTCCTCAATTGGACAACTGCAATTGTCAGAGTATACATGGAGGTGAGAAAATCGATCCATTGGCCGAAGCATGTCATACCCCGGTACGATAGGTGGCGCTGTACCCATTTCAACCAGTGGTAGTAGAGCCGCCGGCTGACCTGTTTACGGCCCCAGCAACAACAACAAACTCGGGCGGCATTCGAGAAAGATGTTTTCAGTAGACAGCTGTCACTTCGGGTCCATGTTATTTCTCCGACGCTCTGTGGTTTCAGCCTCTCAATAACCCAAAAAATTCCCATTGGTGCTACTGCCCATTAGTCCGACGCCCCTTTATTTGGAAAAAAGTAAACCCTCTGCGCCGACATCCCATTGTTCCGACCATACAGGCTTCTGCAGATCATCTCCAATAACCTAAGATCTGAATGAACAACAACAAGCTAAATTACTTTTCTTTAGTTTACATTTCAATGTTGCCGGCCATGTGTCTGGCTAGCAGGGAGTCCGGCGGCGGCGCTCCTCTGGCGGCGGAGCTCCGCCCGCGGGAGTCCATGTCGCGAGTCAAAGAGAGTCAAGTTCCTTTCCCCAAAGTCCGTCTCAACCATGGCTGAGATAACCTCCACTACGAGACTTTACTTGTTGCGGAAAGTACCAGGGTCAGAGAACCCAAGGCAGACTATAAGATTCATAATATCGGAGAAGATTCCCGTCAGTTTGGTGGCGGGGCAATGAATGAATAAAAACCATAAACATGTAGGAAGAAAAAAACATTTATTTTGACAGATGTGCCCGAAGTTAGTACTTCAGAACCTTGTTGATGACCAACATTTGGAAAACATGTACTTTAATTCCGCCTTGGGTGAAATCGAAGCATAGGGTCTACTTCAACCTGCACTGAATGCATGCGTAGTCCCGCGGCCACGTCTACAATTCTTATAGGGGTTAACTAAATTGGCACGACACCGGCTTCCTCCATCTTCTTTGCCACCTTTTTAAATAAATCGCAGTTTCTCGTTTTCCGACGGCGACAACGACTATCGTCTCCTTTCACTTCTGGCTCACGGCCGTAAGAAAAGATCTCGAGCATGCGCAGAACCCAAAATCCGAATCCAATCTGGTTGAATGTATAGACTCTTATGGTATAATGCGACTATTATGGTGGAAAATACTGGAGGCTTCTCAGCCAAACTGTTGAAATATTGGTAGAGAATATTGGAGAGAAAGGAATCAGCAGGGGGGGAGGTGAAGGCTCCGGGCCCTGTCCCATATGGTATTCACAACACCTTAGAAGGTCCGGGGTTGACCGGAGAACACTTAGACAGACATCCCTCTGTAGTCAATGACATCAGTCTAATTTTACATTTAACTAGATTATAATATAGTACGCTTTTCAACTTGCCACTCAAAGCGCTTTACAATATTGCCTCACAATCACCATTCACGCACACATTCACACACCGACGGCGTAGTCAACCATGCAAGGCAACAGCCAGCTCGTCGGGAGCAGTTAGGGTTAGGTGCCTTGCTCAAGGACACCTCGACACTCAGCTCGGAGGAGCCGGGGATCGAACCAACAACCTTCAGGTTTCCAGCCAAACCCCTCTACCTCCTGAGCTACTGCCACTACAGTCAATGACATCAGTCTATTTCTCCATTTACTTAAGATTATAAGTATAAGTAAGGTTAACTTCAAGTATAAAGCATACTAGATAAGTGTGGCTCCAATTGTTAAACACTATAGATATTTACCTGGCTTGTCTTGGTCAACAATTGCCTGCACTCTGAGGGACATTTACATGTGTTCCTCATTCATGCGTTAGTTACAAAAGATCTGGAACCCCCAGCCGCCTCATTTACGTAGAAGTGGCCACTCAAAGATGGCTGACTCACGTCACGGTGAGAGGAAACGCCCTCCTATGGTTTCTCGGCATTGGCTTTAGAATGTATATTCTGTAGGCTTCAAGTTAAGGCTGATTTAAACCTCCGGATCCGGATGAAATTCGTCCGTCCGTACCAAACGTTGTCTCCGGGACCTATTTCTGTCCTATTTCAGCATTGTTATGGATGTTACGCAATACATCCTCGAGAGCAGGGGTCGGCAACTAAGTTTGGCCTCGGGCCAATTTTTTTTCTAGCCAGTAGGTGGCGGACAAGAACATTATCAAAGGTTAATTCAAGGAATTGATTAATGAAAGTGCATCTGGAACTGCGATGCAGCCCGTCAGCTGGCTTAGTCTTGTGCCTACCAAGCACTAGACTCTTAAAAGACGTACATATAAACAAGTGTATGCCCTAATCACGTAAATGTCATGCCTGATCACGTTGGGTAGAGGTGTTGCTGCACTGTCTCCACAGAGACACCGCAGTGATGTCTTCATGAGCAGCTCTAACTGGAGAGAAAGTGAAATCCACCAGCTGCTGATCATGTGAGAGAAGGTGATGCAGTCGTATTAAACAAAGACGTTGAAAGATGGTGCGATCTACGAGAGAGACGCAGAGGAAGTGTCCTTATGAGGCTTTTGTCGGGATAAAAGACAGACCGACGAGACGGGTGCTGATTGACTGCACGCACACACACACCTACATATACACACACCATGGCGGATGCTGATTGAATGTGCACACACACAAACCGCCGTTCCTAGCCTACTCACCGTTAGAAGAGCTGTAGGCGAAGTAGCCTCATCAGAGACTCTACTTAAACAGCAAAGTCTCAGAGCTTGGCGTCTTTGTCAACAGCTCCTGCCTTTCTCTACGTGCAGTATCACACAAAAATACTTAATGTGGGGTCGCCATGGTTGTTGTATATAGGCCTATAGAGGGGGGTCCGTTTCATTTAATATTGCACAGTTTCCAATAACTCCCGCTCAGGCCGTCGCAGCTTACTCGAGACTCCCTTCCGGGAGTAGTAGCAGGATTTGATACAATTAAATTCAAAAACGGTTGCGAAAGAAACAAAAGTTCACTGTATCCGGCCCTTTAACATTAAAGCTAACAGATATAGATATTCGAAATAAAAAATAAAGAAAAAGATAAAGAAATAATAGTAATCATATAACTTCAGAATAATCTGGCGGGCCAGATATGATGTCTGGTGTGGGCCAGATATTATGTCTGACGGGCCAGATATGGCCCGTGGGCCGCCAGTTTCCAACCTTCCTCTAGAGGGCAGTGACTGTCGTGTCACAAATTACCGGCATTGACAATCGCAAACATGGCATCTGTAGAGGAGATGATTCTGCTTTGTGTCACCCAAAATCGGCAAAAAAAAGGTGCAAAAAGTGTAGGCTTTTACGCGGCGATGGCATGTGACACCCCTCACCAACCCACAGATTCTCTCCTCAAAATGTTGCTCCATTTTTAAATGACCAGTTATAACTCATTGCCAAAGCAGGTGAAGAATAAAATAAAAAGGTCAGGTATATACTGTAGTATATTATAAGTATAAAACGTTAAATACAATATATACATATCAGATATTATGCTACTCTCTATTTTCGCAAATGGTTGAACTCTCTGACTCTATACTGCTCGCCTCGATTTCCGGTGATATTGCTCCGTTTTTCTCCCGGAGCACTCCGGATTCGTAAACTCAGAGGCGACTGACCCACTGACGGACGAAACACCTCCGGGACCGGACGAAAGGGTTCCTATCCGTATTTACCGTAGGGTGTGAATGGGCCTTTAGACGTTAAGTTAATGTGAAAGACAAGTTTCAGTGTACTATAGATCAAATTAGGCACCATTTAAAGGTTGGGAATGGAATTCTCTTTTTTGGCCATTTTTGCAAAATTACTTGAAATCTTTATCATAACCCACTTACAGCCACTGAGTTAGAAGTACTGACATGAAAATTAAACAAGTCAATCATCTGTGGAACGGGCAGGGCTCGAAAAACTCCAGCCAATGATTTCCAGAACCACCGAGTGGCATTGGACAGTAAGTACGTCAATCAAACGGTCGTACTGCACTCCCCCTCCCCCCGCGCGTGACCCCTTCGTGCACGTACTCAAAGCTCGTGACCCAGAGCAAGCTTCTGTTTGTTGTCATCCTGCGGTAGCTACTGGAGCTAGCTAACTAGCTAATCCACCTTTGGACCTAGCACTAGAAGACAACCCTAAACTCCAACCTAGCTAGCCTGGCTCGCTCTCGCGCATCTGTGTTCACGCTCGTGCATGATTGCGCGTCCATGTACTTGGAATGGGTGGAGTCCGAGTCAGCGTTGAAGGAGAGGGGGTAGGACCATTTGAGTTGTGTATTTTCAAAATCTGCTGGCGTTTCGCAAACCCATACCCAACCTTTAACTTAACAAAACAGGGAAAATACAGACAGATTGGGTCATTTTCACCAGTGGGTGTCTGCGTTAATCCCTGCCTATTGTGGTTTATGTTTGTTTGTGTGTGCTTAAGTCCTAAAGCTCACAAAGACTGCAATAACGCCGTCTAGAGCAGGGGGCTGAGGAAGGCTCAGCAGACCAAGGCACTGTGTCTGGCAGTATTAACTGCTAGAAACTGACCAGTGATCAGCTCTCTTTATGCCCGGCTGTAATAACATTGTTTCGACCTAGCACAACACTCGACTATTCACATTTAAGGGTACAGCCCTATGCCAAGACTTCAGGGCAGCATTATCCCCATCACTTTACTTTAATGTGTAAGATTGACTAATATATTTATGGTTTTCTTTAGGTAAAATGATCTAGCCATAACGATAGTACATGCCGATGGCTAAAAGTACCAACGACCCCATAAATTAAATTTCACCCTAAAACGTGATCAATTGTATTTTGAAATACTTTTAACTAAATATGTAAAATCTTAAAATGGACTTTACTCATAGGTACTGCAGGGGGCGTGAATGCCCATTATTCAAGTAAGCCAACAGCTAAAAGAGGGCTAGGGCCAGGATTAATATCGGAGGTGGAGGAACAGCTGAGTTTAGGCGTGACTCTAGCTGTTGGCTTCTTATTGTGATTGAGTGAGTGCGTTCAACCCCAGCAAAAGGGAGGGTTCGCGTTAAGACAGGGGATTTTTCTTATTGTTATGCATAGTGACTGCTAGCAACCGCTATAGCCGTCAACCCTTCCATCCACATTGTCCCCATTAGTCAACACTCTATCATGCAATACATTTTCACAATATATCTCTTACCTTTGTTTTTCCGTCTCTCTGAAATCCATGAAGGAGTTGATGACACTTCGCTAAAGGAAGATGGAAACAGGAAAAGTATAAAACACATGGTTTTATCTTTTTATACACAGCACACCAACATAGAAGCCAAAAGCTCAAATCTACAGCTTCAGGAAGATCCATCTTACCAGCTTCTCCGCAGCCGTGTTCTCTACAAACCGAGACCCATGGCCCGGGTTGCCTGGGCAGTGGATCGTGATCCCTGAAACATGACAAGAGTTGTATACGTTTAAGGTATTAGGCCTACCATTTTGGGTTGCTGGGACTGTGGACGGTGAATGGGGATTTGTACTTACACCAGGGGTTCCTCTCTCCATAGAACACGGTGAAGGCTTCCCCAGGGCTGGCCAGACCTGACGCCAACACACACACACACACACACACACACACACACACACACACACACACACACACACACACACACACACACACACACACACACACACACACACACACACACACACACACACACACACACACACACACACACACACACACACACACGACACCCGCAGTGACCCAGTGAGACCACTAGGACAACAGAGTGGCCTAAAGGAAGACCTGCCCATCACAGAATCAAATGGCCATGGCATTGTTTCGTTTAATATGGATGAAATGATTCTGTCTGTACGCCTCGATCAGCCTGCAAATTCTTCATTACGGGTCTAATCAATGCCAGCAATCCCATGCTCCAAACTATATCAATCATTTTCGTGTTCTCTAGCTAGTAGTCATGATAGACCTTGTCTACTATCAACATCATATTAATGTCTGCAGCCAGGTACGTATGCAATGATATGGATCTTTGAGCTCGACACTGAACAGCCTGGGGCATCTTTCTTTTGTTAAGGCAAGCTCATTATTATCTTAATAAAATAACTCATTGAAAAATGAAGGGAGAGGCATTCATGAGAAGGACGATGTTGAATGGGATTCACACGGATATCCGATATTGAATCAAGCTACCTATAGACTGTCATGGGTGCACACTAAAGCCTTGGTAGGTGTGAAAATGACCCCAGAAGACGGAAATCAGGAGTTGCAGGTTTCCTTGATTGTAGTGGTTTATTTATTAATAAAAACAAAAGTACCTTCATCGAGGGCAAAGCCAATGTTTAACTTTTGAAACTCTGGGTGAGTGACAAAGGTTTCCATTCCTTTATGACCGCCCACTTCTTCATCTACAGAAGGCAAAGTACAACATGCAATTCAATGATTAATCCCCAAACAACTCAGCAGATTGTTTTCATATTAAATGGGAGATTAAAACGTATGTTACAAGTGGCATGTCTTACCTGGAACAAACATTAAATGGACAGTGCGCACTGGTTGACTTCCCTCTGCCTTCAGTCTCCTGATCGCCTGGATATACCTAGGAGTATAAAAAATAAAGAAAAAGCATGGAAAATTAGAGTAAAATGAGACAACAGCAAAATGTGGTGGGATTTTGGAATGACATTAGCGTTATTCCGTTACATTTTTATTATTAAATGGCTTTCGAGATTGAAGAGCAATTTGATATATTAACCCTAGACCAGACGATATAACATTCCCCGTATGGCGGAGTGATATCATATAGACGGTCAGATTGAACCTAGTGTATAGTGACAGACGTCATGTCCTCTCCTCTGATAGAGCTATGGTCAGATTGAACCTACTGTATAGTGACAGACGTCATGTCCTCTCCTCTGATAGAGCTATGGTCAGACTGAACCTACTGTATAGTGACAGACGTCCTGTCCTCTCCTCTGATAGAGCTATGGTCAGACTGAACCTACTGTATAGTGACAGACGTCATGTCCTCTCCTCTGATAGAGCTATGGTCAGATTGAACCTACTGTATAGTGACAGACGTCCTGTCCTCTCCTCTGATAGAGCTATGGTCAGACTGAACCTACTGTATAGTGACAGACGTCATGTCCTCTCCTCTGATAGAGCTATGGTCAGACTGAACCTACTGTATAGTGACAGACTTCATGTCTTGCGCTCCTCGGCCATAGATGTTCCCCTCTGCATCCTTCACTGCCGTGAAGGCGTCGTACTTCCAATGTTCCTGTGGAGGAACAAGAGTAGCACACCTTATTCCAACCCTGTGAGCATGAAGCCAGATGCTCTGGGTATGGCGACGGTTGGCGTGGCATACCTGGTAGACGGGGACCACATCCGTGTGGGAATTCAACAGAATGGATTTTAGAGCAGGGTTGGTTCCCTCCCAGGTCATGATGGTCAAGACTCTACGAGGGAAAAGCTGAAAGGTTGCAGACCATTTTAAATGTCTATCCTTTACTTGGAAGGTTCTTTCAGCATGCCATTGGATGATACGAGGGGTTGTAATGTAGAACATGACTTGAACCAACCTCAATCTTTTTCATAGGCAAATCCAGCTCCGCTGCGATTCTGTCCAAGAACCGAAGGGCAGCGTCTGCAGAAGCATCAGCACAAAGCAGCTCTCAACAGACAACAAGACAGGCAATGCACTGGTAGCACTTTGTGATGAAGTCACAGCCAATGAAGGTGGGTAGGATTAAGGGGCATGTAGTAGTCATGTTGTAGATTGAGTCACATGAGTCATAAAAGCAAAGTGAGGCCTGTAAGTCTCACCATCTTTCTCTGGAAATCAAGAGTTATTTGAATTAACAATATTTGTCCAAAAGAGGAAACCCCAGAGCAGTTATAAACATCTATCTGTTTATATGACAGGCAAAGTTAAAAGCTTCAATGCTTTGCATAATAAAGAGTTTTCATGTTTATGAAACAACCACAAGCATAACAAAAGTCAGATGTCTGGTGAGGGTTAGGGTGGACGATTAATAGAGTCCAGAGAGCCCATGAGTATCCAGACACTGCCCGTACACACACGGCTGTCTTATGATATACCAAGGGAGCAAAAGGACGACCGAGGGCTTTTATTTACCGTAATCGGGCTCTGGGTGCACGGTCTTCAGGCGGAGATACTCTCTGAACAGGGACACCGAGGGGTCCTCCCCAGCAGACCCCTGGGTGGAACACGGCCCCCCGCCGCTAGCCCCGTCTTTGTCAGGCAACATTGTTATGAATCCCTTAAAACACAAACAATAAAGATACTGAAACATTGGTTCATATTGAATCATGCTGGAGGTAAACAGAAAACAGAAAGATCCATGTGTAATAATAATAATAAACTTTATTTGTATAGCACCTTTCAAAACACAGTTACAAAGTGCTTTACAGATCAAGTAAAAATAACATCGTCATCACCAACAATAATCATATTGACAATAGAGCAAATACAATAGATGGAGTAAAAAAATAAAAACAATTAAATAAAAACAATTAAAACAATAAGGGGGCAAACACCAGAGCTACTCTAAAAAAGCCTTCCTGTAAAAGTAGGTTTTCAGACCTGACTTAAAAGAGGGCAGTGCATTTGCTGACCTTAGCTCCTCAGGCAGGGAGTTCCACAGCTGTGGGGCTCTAATAGAAAATGCCCGATCACCTTTAGAAGCTAGGCGGGCTGTGGGAGCAGTTACAAGGATCAACCTGGAGGAGCGCAGACAGCGACTGGGCTCGTAGGGTAGAAGTAGCTCTGAGATAAAAGAGGGGGCAAGGCCATGTAGGGCTTTAAAAGTAATGAGTAATAGTTTAAAATCAATCCTAAATTTAACTGGAAGCCAATGCAGAGTGGCAAGGACAGGTGTTATGTGGTCTTGTCTCCTTGTATTGGTTAAAAGTCAAGCAGCTGAATTCTGGACAAGCTGGAGACGGGAGATGGCCTTTTGACTCAGTCCTGCATATAGCGAATTACAATAATCCAGCCTGGAGGAAACAAATGCGTGACTGACTTTTTCAAGGTCTGCTTGGGAAAGGAAGGGTTTAACCTTAGCAATGTTTCTGATTTACAGGAAACCGGATTGAATTACCTTGGTGATTTGTTGCTCAAAGCACAGCTCTGAGTCAAAAATAACGCCCAAGTTTCGGGCAGAGTGTTTAATGTTAGAGGACAATGGACCAAAATATTTTTTTTAGATTACTGGTTTGGTTGGGGGGTCCGAAAAGAATGAATTCTGTTTTGGATTCATTCAGCTGGAGGAAGTTTTGAGACATCCAACATTTAATATCATGAAGACAGGCGAGAATTCTGGCACGTTCATCAGTGTTGTTGCCAGAAAGCGGTAGATACAGTTGCGTGTCGTCTGCGTAAAAATGAAAGTTAATTTTATGATTGTTAATAACTTCACCCAAGGGAAGCATGTATATAGAAAAAAGCAGTGGACCGAGAAATGACCCCTGGGGAACACCAGATAAAAATGGGGCAATTGATGAGGAGAAATCCCCCATCACAACCGAAAAAGATCTGTCGGAGAGGTGAGAATGAAACCATGCAAGGGCGGTGTCCTTGATACCAACATGATTTTCCAGGCGGTTTAAGAGGATTTCATGGTCAACAGTGTCAAATGCAGAACTTAAATCTAGTAAAATTAGGATTGAACAGGCCCCAGAATCAGCAGTGAGCAATAAGTCATTTGTGACTTTAATGAGAGCTGGTTCTGTGCTGTGGTGGGTCCGAAATCCAGATTGATATTTTTCAAAGATACTACAACTATTCATGCAAGTGATAAGTTGAGATGCAACACACTTTTCTAAAATTTTAGATAAAAAAGGTAGGTTTGAAATTGGTCTAAAATTGTTTAAAACAAAAGGGTCGAGGGTGGGTTTCTTCAGAAAAGGACGGACGATGGCTTTTTTGAAGCCTAGTGGGAAGGAGCCAGTAGTTAGTGAACAGTTGATAATGGACTGAATTCGGGGGCTGACTGTCTGAAATACCTCTTTGAGAAATCTAGTTGGGATGGTGTCTAACTGACAGGTGGAGGCATTTAGATGGTTAATTAGCTCCTCTAAATCTGACAGAGAGATTTGCTTAAAGTGGGACAGAGTTGTGGATGGTTCTGTAAGAGTGGGAGGATTTCTTGCCAGAGGAGTGATACACCGTCTAATGTCTTCTATTTTGTTGATAAAGTGATGGAGAAACTGCTCACATCTTTCAGTGGAGGCTTCAATCGGCTGGTTGGGTGGAGGGCTAACCACAGAATTTATTGTCTGAAATAAGACCCTGGGGTTGTGGCAGCTACTTGCTACAAGATCAGAGAAGTATGAGTACCTTGCTTGCTTGATGGCTTGTTGATAGGCACACATTACATTTTTGAGTTTTTCAAATGAATCCTTCAGCTTGTCTTTCTTCCATTTTCTCTCCGCTTTCCTGCGTTGCCTCTTTATACTCCTAGTGTACTCATTAAGCCAGGGGAGGGCATTCTGTTTAGTTCGTTTACTTTTGACGGGGGCAATTTCATCAAGGACTGTCAAACACGTGCTGTTAAAATGGTCCAGCAGATCATCTACAGATACATTTTTGTGGTTAGGGCTGTTACTGATAGGGGCAGCTAAAAACATATTGTTGAAATGGCTAGCCGATTCAGAATTAAAAAACGAGAGTGGGTACAAGTAGAAGGCTTGATAGCAGGAGGCAGAAGAAGAGTATGGAAGATGACAGCTTTGTGATCGGAGACATTAAAGTCAAGTAATTCAAAATTATCCAGGGAGACACCGTGAGACATTACAAGGTCTAGAGTATGCCCCTTATTGTGAGTTGGATTTTTAACCAGTTGCTCAAGATTAAACGACTCCAGAAGAGTAATAAAATCTGTGGTAAAACAAGACGTGGAGGGACAACAGGCGTGAATATTAAAATCACCTACAATGAGTACTTTGTCATAATTGGGCATAATTGAAGAAAGAAATTCAGAGAATTCTTGAAAGAAAACAGTGTTCGTCTTAGGCGGCCTTTAAACTAACACACACAATATAGGATGTTGGCAATTTAGCAAAAAACCCAGAGACTCAAAGGAGGAGAAAGTACTGAGGGAGCATTTATAGTTGTTATTAAAGATAACAGCTACCCCACCTCCATGACCAGACAGTCTGGGTTGACTAAGACATGAATAGTTAGGGGGACATGTTTCAGTAAGTGGAATGGAGTAACCAGGGCTTAACCAGGACTCTGTGATAAAGAAGAAGTCAATATTGTTAGACATGATGAGATCTTGGCACAAAAAGGACTTGTTTGCAAGGGACCTGAGTAGGGCAAGATATAACGGCATATAAGAAAAGGCCAGACTGGTTAGGTCCGTTTAGGGTGTTTAGAGTCTGGTTCTTATAGTTCGATTGACACCCGAAAAGCCAGCTCCTTGTCCACATTGAATCACATATTAACATTAAATAACATAAACTCTGATCTCATTGAACCATTTCAATTTCACTGGGTCACTTATCACGTTGGGCCCACCTGTCAACGTTCACAAGTATTGGCCGCCTCACGTAAGGTCCCCCAGTGTAGGCCTACATTTAGATTTTTTTTTAAATTAGGGCGTTTAGCAGATGCTTTTATCCAAAGCGACTTACAATAAATGTAAGGTTCAGTCTGGCACTTCACGGGTAGGGATGCAACTATTATTGTTGTAGATGGTGCGTTTGACGATTGAACGTAAAATGATTGTCATAGGCCTACATGCATTTATTTCACAACGACCATTTTTTTTCCCCATTATTGTTTGGTATTGTTTGTTAACAGTTTTATTCAAAATCCGAGAAGTGAATTGAGAACCTTTGTTATTCAGATTCCGATTTAGCTTTATTGGCCAGGTTTGCGTAATAAACAAGGAATTTGACTTCGATTGACCCTTCATGCAGCCATCATTGCACTGAGTTAGATTACATGGTGTAGGGCTGGGAGTCTGCAAGCTCGTCCTTTAATACAAACTGCTTTTGACAACATGAAGGTGTGCAGTTGCATCATTCAGTGTGATAGCCTATTTTAGTTATTGAACTCAATAAGAAAACTGTGCCTATTAGGCACAGTCCCCGGGACACGTGTCATGGAGATCTTTAATAAAGCTAATCTTTAATAGAGGAGAGGACCGACGCGGGGGTCCCACGCGCTGAGACAGAGCCCGAGACTACGGGTCACGGGCATGCGCAGATCCGCTTAGCATCGGATCTTTGAAGACTGACTACCTCATATAACTACACAACATCGTGACGTTTAAACAGCGGCTAATAACGTTCATCTCTGCCTCCCGCTCCGTTGATCCATCAGCCTGGGCGCCAGACCAGCCCCGCACCCCGGGGCTGGACCGTGGGCTGCGCTGTTTTAAAGTCGGGGTTAACCCGTGGACAGCTGCAGACCCTAGTGTGACGGATGACTCACCTTTCGGTCGGCGACCCGCGCTGCTCAGTGGAGAAGGACGTGCGCGCGCGTCCATATGGTCACCTGATTGAGCTTCAGAACACGAGGACCGGAAAAACGCACCAGTTGGTTTTTTTCTTCAAAATAAAAGACTCGAGATACTCAACAAAATAAAATATACCTGTAATATTGAAATTAGCTAATGATTCAAAAACGATAGATTTTCGCATGCATAAATACACACGTTTTGCACGGTATAGCGATAATTGAACGGTATCATAGAGTTGCATGTATTGTGTAGTGGTTCCGTCTCATCCATGAACTCCGTAAACTTGAATTATTCGAGTTAGGCCTACACACACAAACAAGAGCATATCCAAAAACAATGCAGAAACACGGTAAACATGCGCTCTTTGGGGTCGCATAGTAGTACAGTAGTACGCCTGGAAACGGTAGACACTAGTGGTGCATGTGTATTTCATGGTAAAGATGCAGCCATAGCATGGGTATAACGGAAAAACATACTGCCTTTCTTGTAGGTTTCAATGGACAGGCTGTGTCGCATTGATTTTATATTAACACAGACACAGTAATTTACAACAACACACTTAGCATTTTTTACACCAATCTGAATACTCAGATGAGGGCACACACTTTAAATACGATATGCAGATGATGTTTTTTACTACTCAAATCCTTTCCAAATATTTTAGTTTCTAAATTTAAATAAATGGGCAATATTTTATTAATTTTAACGTAGATGAAGTTCTTCATTGAATCTTATTGTATAATGCAGCAAGTCTTTCTTAACCATAGCTTTCATTTTAAGAATATACAACAAACCAATCCAAGATTAACATTTTCAAAGCAGATCGAATATAAAGCTAAAATGGGATAAGATACATTTTAAATACATAAAATTGTAACATTTCATACTTAGAGGAGGGGATGTCACCGACAAAAATGGTAACAATGGAACCATGTTCACACAGACATTAACAAGATCCACTAAGTCTAGCGTTGATCTCTAGATGACATAATAAGAAAAAATATTTTTGCGTAAAGAACAGCTTTTGTAGACTATGAAAATTACCATTTTATAACATTAACAAGTAACTCAACAATCCTTTTGCCATCTTCAGTCACCCCAAACCAAACATGTGCTGATGACTCTCACACCGAGTGACATGCATAGCATTGTTCATCTAGTAATTCAACAGCAGAAGTAACCGTACCACTCTGTAACAGATATCATGACGTAATGCTCCCTGTCGCCGGATCCATCATCTCCTTCACTGTAGTTTGCTGAGGAAGTCCAGTAGTGCTTGGTGGAACTCGGTGGGTTTGTCCATGTAACATGCGTGGCGCGCCCCCTCCAGCTTCACCACCGTGTGCCGGGGGAGCTGCATGAGGTTCTTATGGGACTGTGCGCCCAGATTAGTGTCCAGGGATCCGTACACAATCAGTGTGGGAGTCTGAAAGGCAAATAGGTAGTAGGTAGAGGGGACAAAAAAACATGACGTTAACATCTATAAATGTGGGCGTCTTAGAGACGTCAAACCCCAAGTTGGGGACCGAACACAGAACCCTTCTATTTGGTCGAGCCCCCCACTGGTATCCTGCCCCCCTGTGACCAATACTCAGCGTCACTAAAAGCTGAAATAAAGACTTGTTACTTTGCGATGGCAGCAATTAAACTGATAAAATACTGAGGGTACCTGCCAAAAAGGATGTTGTTTTTGTTAAAAGTTGAAATTGTTGACATTGTCTATGTTGAGATTTGAATCAGCCATGATGTTTTTTTCCCCTCGACCTTCTTTTGTGTGTTGGATGCGTTCCATAGTCGGCCGTTTTGGAAATTGGCCATCAATTGACATCCATTATATCCACAAGAATGTTTCAGCCGCTTAATTAAGCTTTATCTTTGTTTGTCCTACTCCAGTTTAGCGCGTAAAAATGGCCCCGGTAGCTTTCTCCAATAGGGTCCGCAGACCATCAAACCCACAGGTTTAAATCCTGTCCACACACCTCTGCGCAGACTGAAGAGACGTCTGAATGCAGAGCAAAGGTTCAATAAGTTGCGAGGGTAAATGCGCCATATGCATTCTGCCTTTACACCCAACTGCACATGCTTACAGAGAGCCGAGACAAAATAATGTTAAATGTCCTTGTCTTTTCCTTGATTTTTGGGAATGAGTGCTTCATTTTCAGAAGTGAATACTATTTCTGCGCTCAAGTCAGTTAAACCACCCTCCTCCTAAACTTACCCTTACCGTACCTCATGGAAATGTTGATCTGCATTCAAAATACTGAATCACCCCACTGCCTTAAAACACAACTACCATCGTCACATAGAATTGTATGCTTTATAACGAGTGAGATAGAGAGGAACGTATGTGAGATAGAGGGGGATTGATGGCCATCTGCCCAATTTCGTAACGCGTCCACACAACGAGAGGCGAGTTAAACCAAATTCAAGGCTGATTTACATCTTGACCTAAACGATGTCCAGAGGGATCTTAACAAACTGGCCCAAAACCAAAGTTTACAGGCTGGTTCTTTTCATCTGTCTGGGACCATCTGTGAAAAGGCCTCTTCTCTGCACAGAGAGGAGGGGCTTGGTCCCATTTCACCCCACAGAGAACACGGTTGGCAGAATTCCTGAATCAATCAGGATCTCCCAAATCAGCAATAGTGATGCCAGACATTCCCGAAAACTCTAAAATGAATACACATTCGAAAACCCCAATAGTTCTCGGTTACTTATTCTGTTTTTTTGTGGGTGAAAAGGGTCTGTGATAGTTTACGTTACACCCACAGCGGAGCTCAACTTCAAACACCACAGTTTTTTTTACAGGCTTTTTAGTGTTGTTGAGCTAGTGGGATCGATTCCATACAGCGCTTATAATGTTATATCCATTGATTACATTTTGAAAGGCGAGTCATATCCGGTATAAATGTGTTTTAGTAAGGCTATTGTTTATAGCTTAGCTAAAGCTAGTTAACACATCAACGGGCTGCTGACTGTATTCAATTGAAGGACTTGAGTGGCTCATAAAACATGGTCAACCAACACTGCATTTATCTTGACATCATTGCCCACCTGAATGTTTTGGTACTGCTGCGGTGTGTAGTTTCGTGTTCCGACGGGAGCGATGGGAACGTAGCCATGGAGCTGTGTGCTGTGCTTGAAGAGGAACGGTAGAGAATAGTGGCCGCTCATAGACGGGCTGAGGAGCACTGCCGTCCGGACGCCAAGCGACTCCATGAAGCGCTGAAGGAGGTCCACTCGATTCTGGTCACTTTTCAGTGCATCCGAGTCCGGAGAATTCCCAAATCCTCCAAAACAGAATCATTATTAGAAGATTAATAGATAACACATTGTGGATTCAGTTGAGTTGAAACTGACTTCAATACTTGCTGTAGATAATGATACCTATATCCGAGACAGGGGAACCACCAATAACGGCATTACGTTCCATGCTGATAGTCATATACACCATTCTAACGAGGAGTATTACAAATGTACTTTCAATGATTGCCATTCATTATGGTCTGATTCTAATTATTGATATGTTTTAATCAATATACAGATATTGAGAGAAGCAACCATAAAAATGTTATTCAGTTGGCAATGCCTTCCACTTTCACATTGAAATGTGGCCACCTGTACCTGGTAGATCCATGGCCAATGCTTGGAAGCCATTAGTCGCTAGCAAGGCAAGGGTACCAAGTTCTTCCCAAGTTTTTGATGAAAAGGCCTGGCCATGCAGAAGGACCACTTGAAGCCTGTTAAAAGAATAAATATCTTCATTTGTATATGAATTGGATTTTCTTTTATATTATCTTAATGCATTCATTAAAAAACCTGTTACTAGTATTGGCTACAAAAGCGTTGCAGATCGCACCTCGGCAATATCTGCCTCCCCGATGCATCGATTGGTAAAGCTTCTCGGAAGAACAGCGGGGGGTCTCCGGGAAGCTGGCCGGTGCGGATGGACATGTTGACGGCGGGAGCAGGAGGGGGCGAGGCCGCGGCCAGACCCATCTTCCGGACGTCCAGGGACGGCTCCATGCCGCCGTGCCGGATGGACGGCAGCAGCAGGTACAGCAGCACCGTGGCTGACAGCACCAAGCCCAGTACGACCAGACGATTACGCAAGAAATTCATTTCAGCTTAAGGCTGGATCTGAAATATTAAGTTAAAAAAAAAAAAGCAGAACCACACTGGTGATAACAGGGTATGAAAGTATCCGAGTAGAAAGAGTTATGCTGGATGTAGGTATAATATACAGCACGGTGGCATCCTAGTATTGATCCCAGATACACCTGAGGTTAGATTGGACATTTCCTAATACGATTAAGAATTATATTTAACAATATACATACCAATAGTGGAGCACTGTGTAAATTATTTCAGCGACGGACGATAAACACTTTAGTTCTTGCTGGTAGGTGCACAGTACACTTCATCGTGTTACTCACAGTAAAGACCCCGCTTGGTGTATAGTACTACCCAGTACTCACAGTAAAGACCCCGCTCCGTGTATAGTACTACCCAGTACCCCGCTCCGTGTATAGTACTACCCAGTACTCACAGTACCCCGCTCCGTCGTCTCAGACGCTACTTTAGTTTTATTGCGCTGCATATTATTGCTGACAGGAAACCACAGCTACACTTCAAATGTTCCGCTCTTATTATTATTATTAAAACACATCACCACAATAATGTAGCACGATAAATCCGACACATCACGTTTAGTTATGACTATAGGAATCATTTATTTATGGATCGCAGGTTTAGGAAACTAGCCCCTTGTAGATGGATTGAGCAACATCGGATCATGTACATCGCTGCACAAAACAAACCAAAGATAACCTCATGACCGGTTCCAGCCAGGCGCTTGTCTGTAGTGAACGGTGAACGGGAGGCTGCGAGCAGCGCCGTCGGTGATAGTATGGGTGCTGCTGGGTTCCTACAAATGGGGTGTTGGGGTGCAAGTGGACAGATAGGGCGGCCAAGGCGTCCTCCAAGTCAGAGCAGATTGGAGGTCCATTCCTTATTGGTGGCCTTGGTAGGATTGGAGAAGGTATGGGATTCTATAAATATATATATTATATATATATATATTATATATTATATAATAGTGTTTGGAGGCCAAGGGTGACTGAGTCCTGAGTCCATCTATAAACAAAATATCTGATGTTATTTTTTCTGAAATAACAAAAAGGAGACATACTGACCTATTCTTATTATGGTCAATGTTGTAAATCATTTGGCAGTAACCTGCATGCCCTATGGGTCACTGTGATGTTTTAATCTTTGGGAAACCAGCCAAAAATAATCAAAAGTAGGGCCTTGTACAGATAGTTGTTGTATATTATATCCGATAATCTGTTCATAATCAGCCATGCTATGGTATAAAGTCGATAAATAGCCCATGCTTAACGAGTTCACGTAAAAGCCAATAATCCGATAGACATGAGACTAATTACCAACTGTCTCAAAATGTATAGATTCATGAGAAAGCTAGTTTTAAATCCTTTTTGAATGCCGGGGACGTTACCGGGGACAGCTCCGGCCATGGACAGGCTCTCGAGAAACCAGGGAATGGTCACCCCAGCCAACAAGAGCGAGGGTGGCGCGGTTCAGAAAGAGGTTGGGGCCGTTTGGTTTGGGGGCCTTGTGGTTTGGGGGCCGTTGTGGTTTGGAGGCTGTTTGGTTTGGGGGCCTTGTGGTTTGGGGGCCTTGTGGTTTGGGGGCCTTGTGGTTTGGGGGCCGTTTGGTTTGGGGGCCTTGTGGTTCGGGGGCCAGTCTTTGTACTAAAAAGAGAAGAAGAGACTAGCTCATTAATGACATGCCATTGATAACCTTTGGCTGCAGCGTCACAGAAAACAGAAAGTGACCAGAATATGGTCACTTGCTGATCAGTTTGGATTCTGATCGGTTGACACTGGAATCGGATATCGTCATGTGTAGAAAATAATGTCAAAACAAACAGCCAAACTATAAAATCATGTCTGAACAATAAATCCAAATTGAAGACTAGGCTTGCCGTAAGGACAGGGTGTGTCCTGTTCGACGGGGAATACTGATTCATGGGGAATACTTTTTGATTGACTAATAATCAAGTACTTCAATTTCAGGCCAAATTGACCTTTTTTGAATCCTCAACTAGACTATCCTACCCATTACTTTGAATTTCAATAGGATTAGGGTTCCTGGCATTAAGAGGAATTTTGTTTATCAATATGCTTTTATTAAGTATTAAAGCTTGCTGTACCAAAGCAATACATGGTCCTTAATACAAACTCAATCTGATTGTCAACCTAACTGAACACCAAACCTGACAGCACTAAGGTCCATTAAAGTTCCAGTTTTCCCTTTTAAATTAAATATAAATCCATATTAAGCATTTCATTATATAAAACCTGATAGGAGAAATATTCCATATCACATTTGTTGACAATGGTATATACTAAAATCTCCTCGTTAGTTTTAACTTGATAAATCTGAAACATATCCCGGAAGTAATGTTCAGCATCATCTCATATTTAGTATTCTCCAGTATGTCAGCCAGTTGATGATTTATCACGACCAAACTATAAATTTGGAAATATCCCAGTGCAAATGAGTCACAACTCTTCAACACAATGCAGGAGATTATGTGCATGAATTAGTACAACCCACCAATCAATATCTTTAGAATTCATTTGATGTTGGTTTTATGACCTGCATTATTAGTACAACTTAGAGAATCACTGTTGCAAGCAAGCTAAAAAATACATCAAAACAAACAAGGTTTTCGATAGATAAGATGGAATACCACACATCAGAATCATGAGTTGGACTTTTAATTGGGCTTCAGTCTCGATTAAGGCACAATTGTTAATTGATGCCCAGGACATCAATGAACCAGAGGCCAACCTTCAGGATGGCTTTCTAAACCTTGCTTAGATGCATCCCCAAAGCCTTAGCTTCTTTGCAGGCACTAGCAACGCTTGGCACATAAAACCTATACGCCACTGTATATCTTACAATATAAATATAATATTTATAATAGAAAACTGTATAAAAAGGCCCCCAAGCTATGGTTGATGAGGTCAGTGCTTAGAATAAGGAAATTAGGCAACATTGTCATTGCAACACATGCAACCAACGACCTAGCTAGTTGCACGTGATGCAATGACAATTATGCTGAGGTCAGTGCTTAGAAACACAAAATGAAAATCCCCAAATGCCCACCAGAACCTCTTCGCCTCTTCTTTGCATATGCTCATTTATTTAGCCAAATAAACTAGGCACTGGTGGACATGGAGTTCAATTCTCTGATTCTAAGCACTGACCTTAGTCACCTTCTCCTTGCATCACATGCAAAGACAATGCACGGGAAATTAAAATGAAATTCGACAAAAGTCCTACTGATCTTCTTTGGCTGACTAAATGACCAAACTTGCAATTTGCAGAGAAAAAAAATCAAAGACCTCAAGAAGCATGGCTGCGAGGAACAATGCAAAGTGTTCAATGTTCCCACGTTCTGTGGCGAGCGGCTGTCCATGGTTCAGATGAATGAGGTTCATCTATGTGGCCTTTGTTCCGACGCCCATCTAATTGTACACATCCTCGACATGTAGAGATAACTGATCTTTGATCAGGGTTCGTTCAGTGTAGCAAGATGAGGAGACCTAGTGGGAAAATAAGACTCAGGGGCCAAGCCCCAAGAAAAGAGATAGCTCTATTCTCTTCTTTTTCTTTAAGGCCACAGCCTTCCCCTCTGTATCCACTGTAGCATTGGCACTGGAAATGTGTGCGGAAGTCTACCAACTCTGTCCGGCCTGCCTTACCGGTTACCTTCCATCGCCCGTCCTGCAGTGTAATGCTATGGCTCAGGGGGTTTAGGTGTAGGTATGTGTCTGTGTCGGGAATCCTGCGCAGACAGCGGCCATGGGAATGACACAGCATGCCACTGCACTGCTCGGCCGAGTTGGAGACGTTGAGGAGGTATCGGCCCAGCGGCCCGCGGAGATACTCAGAGAGGCGGGAACAGTTTTCCTAGTAGGGAATGAGAGACCGGATGTTAAGATATTTGGTCACACATGGTACGATGGTAGGGGTACAGTACTGTGAGCAGGTCCCTCACTTTACTGCTTGCATAGCTGGCGTCTCCCCACAGGATGACACCTGCCACTCCCAGCGCGATGCTCTCTCCGATGGTCGATACCAAATCCATCTGCGAGAAACATTGACATGAATTACAATTATTGGTCCGATTAGGACAGGCAGGGGGGTTGTACCTTTTGATCAAAGCCATCTCCCAACTTCTCAGAGCCTGCTTTTACACATCAAGGTCGAACGGGAGGATTGGGGAAGCACACTATGCGTTCTCCTTCTTTGTGAAGATCCACCTACCTCGGTGAGCAGGGTCAGCTCGTTGGCGTAGGTGGGCCGGGTGTAAACAAACACAGGCCGCGCCACTCCGTCCCCGGTCGACGCCAGGCGCATTCCCTCTCTTACCCTGTGGCGCACAAAGCGCCGCCCGGACGTCGTGGAGCGCAGCACTGAGGCAATGTAGATGGAGGGGAACAGGGCGGTGCTCTCTGTCCACAGCCAGCTGAGCTGGTCGTTCCGCTTCACCTCCACGTCAGGACAGCACCCGGTGTATCTGTTCGTGTCACTGGTGTAGTCATGGTTGTAGCAATCGGGGAACAGGTAGAACCCCCATAACTGGTGTGGCCTCAGGCTTTTGGCAAGTTTCAGAGTCTCCAGCATGAATTTCTGAGCGGACAGCTCAAATTCTTGCTGGGCGACTTTCCCTACCTGTTCAGGGAGCCAATCGGGGTTCTTTTGGGCCACCATAAGTCGAGACTTTTCTCTATACACATCCTTGCTGTTCCAGTTTCGAATCCACAGTGGGCGCCATTCCTCCCAGTCGATGACGGCTAGGCCTTTGGACCCTGGCTCCCGGATGTACTTCTTCACACCCGTCGGTATCTTCTCATAGTGCTGGGAGAGGCTGACGACCTGCGGGAGGCCGCCGTTGACAGCAGTGCCATCGGGCTGATAATAAGGATACAAGCCAAGGCGGTCCTTGTAAAATATTGTGAGGTTCTGTCCAACAAACCCCTCAGTTGGGTATGCCACAATCTGAAATTGCTCCAGAGGAAAGTGTATACCATGACGTGGGAAACAGTCCTTTGTTGGGGCATTCCAGGCCAGGAGAATCGGCTTTTGGGAAAACAATGGCAATCTTGTCTGTTTTAGCTCTTCTGCACAAAGGCCAGTCCAGGGTGCGAAAAGGGCTACAAACAGCCATGCCACTGGGCCACTCAGTGTCCAATGGTTGTTCAATACATTCGCCATAACTAACCGTTTTTCCAGTCCCTGAAACAAAAAACTGCAACGATTACATATAGGCCTACCAGAAAAAAAACCATTTGATGCTTAGCCCGTAGCTATTAATATATTTCTGGTAATGGTAAACGAGATTTTGTTTCTTGTAAACGAAGACAATATACATTGGCCTATAGGTTACTATAAATACGTCAAATTACGAAATAGAAAAGCATATGCCTAACCTTTCAGTACCTTTCTTTAAAGTGCTTGAACGTTGTCATGATTCTGCTTCTGCTGATGGACACCATTCGGTCGGCTGTGGCATCTCTCTGGCTGGCCACAGAGCATTACTTATCATTTCTAACAACCTTTTAAGGGAACAGATAAGATTGCCTCTGACCTGCACTTTGAAGCTGTAAGCTAAGACACTTCGGTCTACTGTGGTCACTTTCAAATGACTCGTAAATAACAACCATTTCCAAAGACCCTGCCATGGGGAGAGAATTCCTCATACTTAATTCAATACATGTCTGTATTACTACGAGCGAACAAGTTATCGACGTCCGGAGCAGTGTTGCCATATTGGACCCGATTCCTCCTAATCTGGCAACCCCGGCGGGTGCGCGCGCTGCAGCTAGGGTTGCCAGATCGGGCGGAAATTCTGACCAAATCTGGCAACACCGGTCTGGAGTATGCTCGGCTCGAGGCTGGCGGAGCGACTCGTCCACCGAGGAAAACAGGGGGGGGGGGCATTGGTTTCTCAAGCAAAGGCCGCTGTAAAACAATTTAAACTCATATATTGTTGTTCTCATGATCCATACGACTTACTATCGAATCATAAAATATAAACACATTTTGTTTACAATATCGTCTTCATCATACCACACGATTTCAACGGTCCATTTTTCATAATATTTCTGTGCTCGATCCCCCTAAACATCTCAGCATATGGTCTGTTCCTCTTCCGCGGTGTTCTATTTGGGTTTGGTCAGCAGTGCCTGATACCGATTAAAGTCGTAGCATATAAAGTATCTATAGCATATCTAATAAAACAGCATAACCCGCAAGAGACTTACGGGGAAATGTGAAGTCGAATAGAGGGTCTTCTTTCGCCTGCTATGAGTTCATTCCAGTTTCAGTCCATTAGGGTGCAGCCGTTTTATAGACCTAATGACCCCGTCTCTAAGGTCCTCCCTAAGGGCCTGCAGAAGGAGAGAACCCTGGTACTGTCTGAAGTCATCAAGTAGGAGCGCCTTGTTGTTTCATAGTTTGATTCGTTTAGGCTATGACAACAAAGATGACAGACAATAGAGGAGACAATCAGGACAGAGCATGGAGCTGTCTGAATAAAGACATTAAACATCACACACACGCTAGTATTGAGTTTTTCTGATGAATAGAAACATGAATTATGAGTTCAATGTTTGCTATTTTTGCATAGGAGTGATCCGAGCTTTGTCCAGCAACTAAAGCAAATTAAGGGCCAAGGCATCCACCAGTTCATATAGCCTAACCTTCTATATCTTAGATATATCTATATCTGCTATTTTCTTTTTCAAATATCACATCCTGAATATACAAGTGCACAAATGTAGAGAGTAAGGGTAAATTACATATTTGAATAATTCTTAATGAACCATTAAATATTGAATAAATCGGCTCAACACGGCTCCGTTTCCCGATGAACCCGTCTGTTATTGGGCTGCACGCCTCATGGGCCAGTCCATTATGACCATGAATCTAAAGTTGAACCGACCCATCGTGGTTGGAACTTCCCCAGGACGATGAAAGTACTTTGAAGCTGCAGAAATCAAAAGGATTTCATAACATCAATAACTTTAAGTGGATTTTGATGAAGCATTATCCTTTAAGTGGACGTAATAAACCCCTTCAATGCTTATTCATTCATTTCTTTTTAACCTCTCCCTGCAGGAGCCACCCTCAATTTCCTGTGCAGCTAGTTCTTCTTGTCGCAGCCTTTACTGGTAAAGCCATTACATGTTTCATTAAGCCATTGGACTTGAAAGGTTCATTAATTCATTCCTTACATGTCCTGAAACCGGGAATACAATGATGGTAAGAATCCACCCACGTTAATACTGCAAACCAAGACTGTATACGGGCTGCGTGTTGGAGCATTTCCTGTGTTTTTGAATAATATGTAACTCATCGCTTGATGGCTCAATCAATAGATTTGCATTCCCACTAACGGTACTCCATACCTAGTCAGAGACCCTAAACCTTTGACACCCTGTTCCCCAATCAGTGATTGAAGGGTAGTAGAGGCACCAAGAAGAATCTAAGGGACAGCTGCCAAAAAGCCCTTCAGTCAGCAGTTTAATTTTTACTAACCCTAGCCCATAACCTTTTGTGATTAAATTGGTTTGATTCCAGATTTAAATCCATGAGTTCATCAAAATTGGATTGAAGGATAACATGTAGTCTTTGCATAAAATAAGTACAAATAATAGTATGGGAATTTGTTTTCATTCGGAAAGGAATGCAAAATCCATATCACAGCAATGGAGCAAAAAATAATATTGATAATTATATAATGCAATTATGACGAGTTAGTTATGTAAACATGGCTAAGAAAACCAATTTTGCATGAAAAATAAAACAAACCAATTACACATTTTCAATTGTAATATAAATAAAAAATTTATTTGACCAGTTATAAATAAAAAGTGAACTGAGTGAGCCCAAGCAGAACACAAATGATTGGTTGTAAAACTCAGTGCTACTGTACATGAGGGCTGCACACATCCTCTTAACTCAAGCCAAGACCCATCACACATCACATTAAACCACGTGTGAACATATTGGCAGAGAATCGTCCACCTCATAGGGATATTTAGTGTTACGCAAATGAAGGCTTCATGCAAGGTTGATGTTTAAGCAAGTTATATAGGCGTTGCACACATACAATGTACATTTCAGCCTCCCTGCTCTGAAAACCTACGTTTTGGCCTTGATTAAATTGGATTTTTAATATATATATATTTATATGCTAGAAGCACTTGACACGATAGTGATTTAACAAACAGCTCTTGATTCCCCTCAAATCATACGTGTATTGTTCGTTTTCAGGCCATTATAGAAATTACTGGCCATTATCTCGCCAAAGCCAAAAATGTAATAACCTTTTGCATTATTCTCGAAGTGCATTTCTTCAACAAATTATAAAACAACATAAGACCCCGCTGAAATATGCAGAGGAATTTCCGACAATAATCAAAGATCCAGAGGCACACTAAACTTAAAATTTGAACTAGGATTTCCCATAGATGGTAACCCCCTTCTACTGTTTTGTCATCTTTAATACACAATACGTTTTTATTGGTGGCCTCTTCTGTGTCCAACACGGATCACGTGACAAACCATGAACATAGTTTGCATGCAGAGGCTTAACATTTTACTAACCCGTCCAGGCAAAGGGCATTAGATATCTCAAGAGGTCATGTTCCAGTGAAGTGCGTGGCTCCCCCACACAGGGAGACGGCAGGACGGAGTTGGCGAGCAGGAAAAGGCTCAGGCATCATCAAACCTCACAGAGGACGATAGGAAAATCTACATGGATAGAAGGATGTTCCAGCTTTATCATTCCCTGTAATGAAAAGAGAGGCATTACTTGATTTGACATGTTACATCTTGGGAAAATCTATGTTTGGTCCAGTGAGAAACGATCGTTTTTCCTTCCATACTACACACCTGAGGTATTAGATTTTTTTGAATCCTTTTCAGCTTGGCCCTTTTACGACCATTCTTTGTTACAATTGTCTCTTCGTAAAACTCATGGGCCAAGTCACCATCCTCATCCAAGTACAAAGAGCTGCAATACATACATCTATTACTAATTGTTTTGAGACAGTCTGCAATACTTTTAACAGCCATGATGCGATACATAATCTGGTGTGCCAGCCTGTATTCACCTCCGTCTTGTAAACACAAATGGCGTTGCACTTGGGAAACGCAGTCTGGTCACCGATTGCTCATTTCCGTCTTTGGTTGCGTCTTCAACAGTACCTGAGCCAGAAAAAGGCCAATATCCTCTCGATTTTGAGCCACTCCCGCCCATCTTCAACTGTGGCACATTCTTTTCTTGGTCACAGACCTCCTTGTAGGGTTACAGCTTCACTGTGCAGAATAGAACAAGGTGCATGCGTTTTAAATATCATTTTGCATGTTAAATAAAGAAGAAAGGTTTACATTCAGTCTAAACATAAATTGCGTCAGTATAAAATATGTACAGTTCAACACCAGGACACTTACAATTAAAAATGAGGCTAAACCAACCATCATTGATATGATAAATCAGAGCTAGTACGTGGCTGAATGCCATGTCACGTTAAAATGTAAGGAAAAAGTCCTAACATTTGAGATGCCTCTTCTAACCTTTAAAAAAGCATTCATTCGTTCAGCAGGTATAGTGAACTGAACTGATGACCACCCAGCAGAGGACCCGGCCTGCCCCCAGACCCCAATGAGAGCTGGCTGGATGGAGGAAACAGCCCCACTGTCTCCAATGTACACCACCAGTTCAACATAAAGCAGATATCACATACTAGTCGGTCTACCTCATTGGCCTGGACTGTGCCCAGTCGTTAAACTACACATATTAAACCACTACCATGATAATCTCACTTTATAGGTCATTGCTTGATCACTCCCTGGCTAGCTAGCCTACCTCAAAACGCTACACAGGGCATCTGGTTAAATTCACTCTTAGGGAGGGAGACAAATGCAGAAAAACGTTGTCACCTTGTGTATATCCAATATATCCGTGTTGTATCACCTGCACAAGTACCAGTTTCTAGGGTCGTATTTTGAATCGGTAGTTAAATAGCTGTTTGGTTCATTTCCATCTAAGCTACACACAAGCTACCACTGTAAGCTAACCGGATGCGATCCTTCTTTGGTTGTCCTGTTCCAGGGGGCGGAAGCGCCTTCATTTGTAATTCCGCCACCAAGCGGCAAGGGTTGGAATCAGTGGATGTACGAGACATCAAAATGTTTGCTAAATACATTACTTTTTATTAGTTTTTTTAATATAAGGCTTTACGAGACAACAGCTGTTATGCCACCAATCTACTAGAGAAGTTTTTATTTAAAATGTTGCAATATAATCTCAAGGTGCTCATTCCTCAAAGACAAGAATGACAATACATATTATGTGCAATGTATACAGTTGCAATTGTGTGAAATCCAATATTAATGAACATGAGCCATCTTAAAATATAAGAAGTCTCAAATGTGTGGAAACCTTTTAAATAATTTATTTTTCAACTCAAACCGCATCTCAAGCAATTTTCTCAAAAAATGTAACAACATTCCTCTGAAGTCTAGACTTCATCCCTCTTAAATGTGCTGTAGGTAGGCTTTAAGAGCTATAATTTAATATAACCATAACCATTTGGAGCTAATAGTCAGTGAAGTGCTGTGTCTGTTGGAGCGCCCTGTCTATGCATGAGCCAATTCAGCTTTTGGAACACTCCGAACTAAGTTCTGACTAATCCGTGCAGATGCCCTGATTGGCTTGAGGACTCGATCTTGCCTGTCAATCCCAAGTGAGTCAATGCACCATTCCTCAATGGCAGTGCAGCGCATGGAGGAAGGGAGCCGAGAGGAGGGCACTTATTTGGGGTTCTTCAGTTTCTTGCTCTTTTCTGCACTCTCAGATCTTTACTACAGCACATTTGATCTCTGCTCAGGTAAGAACACCCTTTTAACTTTAACACTGTTTTTATACAACCTGTTTCACAGTTAGCAGCATTATACACTACAGTCTGTTTACACCTGATTGGATTCCCTGCCATCTCAATGCGGCTCTGGGTGTTACTCCCTGAAGTAAAGATGCAGGTGTTCAATAAACATTACCAATGTGGTCGCAGTTCTCACAGCATCATCGATAAAGATCTCCCTCTGTAGCTTTATTGAGCTGCACCATCAACACAATGTGAGCGCACTGCCTTGCTCACTGACTTGGCCGCAAGTCTACAGTAGTTGGCCACCCTCTTGGCTATGAAGCCAGGAAGGTGAACCACAGAGTCATTCAATCTTCTGGAAGTAACAGAAGGAATTCATTTAATGGAATATCCTTTTCTGATGCTTAATGCACACCTTGAAAACCCTGAATAATATAAGAGGTAAAATACGGATTTCTGTTATCGCTTTAAATTACTATTCTTTACAGAAAGGTCCTTTGAGGTCATAATTCTATGATTGCATTATGCTGCAGAAGAGGCTAAATACCTACTGATTGGCCAGCCATTTTCCGGACAGCCCTGTGCACTGACCCGTCGGATTGCTTCAACACAGTATGCTGGCCCCTGACATGGCCTGCTTTATCTCCTCTCTGGCGAGGGCATAGCGTTTGACTATCTGACGGATGTGCACCTCTTCCTCGCGTTGAAGCATCCGCAGGAAGTTGCACAGCTCAGGAAAGCTGAAAGCGTCCCACTGTAAGAAATACAAAAGGATTTTAAATGACACATTGCAGCACACGGTGTGGATGCTCTCTGGGGCCACGTGGGTTGACACTTGAAACATACATTTATGTCGCCCGTGTCATTCTCTTTCAGAACCAGGCTCAGGGCCTTCTCCCCAGGGCCAGCACAGAGGCGTAAGTGTAAGGGGCATGCGTCGTCCGACACCTTACGGAGGTATACTGTGAATAAAAAAAACAAGGAAATTGACTGGTAAACATAGGAAGAGCTAGCATGTCTGAGTTGATCCAATTCACCAAATCGTTAGCCTCCTAGCTTAATGGCCTAAGTCATATTTGAAGGTACATTTTGTATTTAGCGTCAAAATTGCCTAAGTCAAATTGATGACCTAGGCAGATAGTGATTATTGAATGTAAAAAGCACTCTGATTGGGATATAGCCAATGAGTTACAGTTAATCAACAGCGTGAGGAGACTAGAGTTAGTTGACATATCACAATTTGGCCAAAATATGACTAAGGCAATTATGCTATGAATGATAAGAAATGTTAAGTATAATAACACATTGCATAATTTCACCTTGATTCTGACGCTCCGTTCGTTCAAACAGGGCAAATTTCGCCGGGTTGTCCACCACAGTGAACTTGTTGAGCAGGGCCTGAATGACTTCCCGTGCGCGGGTCTGGGAGCTGATGTGCAGGTGCTTGGCACTATCTCTCGGGAGGTAAAATGACGTCCTCCGCGTCGAGGCCACCTGGGCTTGTCCTTCTTGTGTAAGAGACAGTTTGCGTGGCAACGGCAGAGAAATCGGACGAGCAAGCTGAAACTGCACCCTTATGAACCCTGTGTATGACCCGTCCTTATTCTGCAAAGATCATCATGAACATTAAAAAGCACAACATCTAGGCTCCAAGGCAACCTTACTTCCATATACATGAATGTGCAGAAAGAATGAAGAACGGCTTCACTTACGTTCACCATGAAGTGATTATTGTTGATCTGGGCATTGTATTCCTTTATCTTCTGCTGGATTTCACCAATAGTCAATTCTTGCTTTCCCCATTCAATCTGTTCATCCTGAAATAGAGGTGAAGAAAGGGATACAAATCATTTCAATATAAAAAAAAGCTGTACAATTGTGATGTTGCCTTCTCTTAAATGATTGGTATATTAGTGTCCTCACAAAATAAATCAATGTATTTGTTGACGAATGGAAAACTGAGTGGCAGTGGAAGATTTGTCCCAATCTACCTTTGGTGTGTGTGTGTGTAGAGTTTAAGGGCAGCTGTGGTAGATTTAAAAAGAAAAATGTGACTTGAGAGGGTGGTCAAATGGTCCTTGCCTTGCCTATTCATGGTGCCCTCCATAAAATGGTTCTTACCGCGTTTGTGTCTGTCTCTATGGGATCTACAGACAGATCTTACCACGTTTGTGTCTGTCTCTATGGGATCTACAGACAGATCTTACCACGTTTGTGTCTGTCTCTATGGGATCTACAGACAGATCTTACGCTGTGCGCTTGTGTCTGTCTCTATGGGATCTACAGACAGATGTTACTGCGTTGTATCTGTCTCTATGGATCTACAGACAGATCTTACACGTTGCGTCTGTCTCTATGGGATCTACAGACAGATCTTACACATTTGTGTCCGTCTCTATGGGATCTACTGACAGATCTTATCACGTTGTGTGTAGTCTCTATGGGATCTACAGACAGATCTTATCACGTTTGTGTTCTGTCTCTATGGGATCTACAGACAGATCTTACCACGTTTGTGTCTGTCTCTATGGGATCTACAGACAGATCTTACCACATTTGTGTCTGTCTCTATGGGAATCTGACAGACAGATCTTACCACGTTTGTGTCTGTCTGTATGGGATCTACTGACAGATCTTACCACGATTGAGTCTGTCTCTATGGGATCTCACAGACAGATCTTACACGTTTGTGTCTGTCTCTATGGGATCTACAGACAGATCTTACCACGTTTGTGTCTGTCTCTATGGGATCTACAGACAGATCTTACCACGTTTGTGTCTGTCTCTATGGATCTACGACAGATCTTACACCGTTTGCGTCTGTCTCTATGGGATCTACAGACAGATCTTACCACTGTGTTTGCTGTCTGTCTCTATGGGATCTACAGACAGATCTTACCACGTTTGCGTCTGTCTCTATGGGATCCTCACAGAGATCTTACCACGTTTGTGTCTGTCTCTATGGATCCACAGACAGATCTTACCACGTTTGTTGTCTGTCTCTATGGGATCTACAGACAGATCTTACCACGTTTGTGTACTGTCTCTATGGGATCCACAGACAGATCTTACCACGTTTGTGTCTGTCTCTCTATGGGATCTACAGACAGATCTTACCACGTTTGTGTCTGTCTCTATGGGATCTACAGTCAGATCTTACACGTTGTGTCTGTATCTATGGGATCTACAGACAGATCTTTACCACGTTGTGTGTCTGTCTCTATGGGGATCTACAGACAGATCTTACCACGTTTGTGTCTGTCTCTATGGGATCTCACAGACAGATCTTACCACGTTTGTGTCTGTCTCTATGGGATCTACAGACAGAATCTTACCACGTTTGTGTCTGTCTCTATGGGATCCACAGAACAGATCTTACCACGTTTGTGTCTGTTCTCTATGGGGATCCTACAGACAGATCTTACCACGTTTGTGTCTGTCTCTATGGGATCTACAGACAGATCTTACCACGTTTGTGTCTGTCTCTATGGGATCTACAGACAGATCTTACCACGTTTGTGTCTGTCTCTATGGGATCTACAGACAGATCTTACCACGTTTGTGTCTGTCTCTATGGGATCTACAGACAGATCTTACCACGTTTGTGTCTGTCTCTATGGGATCTACAGACAGATCTTACCACGTTTGTGTCTGTCTCTATGGGATCTACAGACAGATCTTACCACGTTTGTGTCTGTCTCTATGGGATCTACAGACAGATCTTACCACGTTTGTCTGTCTGTCTCTATGGGAATCTACAAGACAGATCTTACCAACGTTTGTGTCTGTCTCTATGGGATCTACAGACAGATCTTACACACGTTGTGTCTGTCTCTATGGGATCTACAGACAGATCTTTCCACGTTTGTGTCTGTCCTCTATGGGATCTACAGACAGATCTTACCACGTTTGTGTCTGTCTCTATGGGATCTACAGACAGATCTTACCACGTTTGTGTCTGTCTCTATGGGATCACAGACAGATCTTACCACGTTTGTGTCTGTCTCTATGGGATCTACAGACAGATCTTATCGCGTTTGTGTCCTGTCTCTATGGGATCTACAGACAGATCTTAACCACGTTTGTGTCTGTCTCTATGGATCTACAGACAGATCTTACCACGTTTGTGTCTGTACTCTATGGATCTACAGACAGATCTACCACGTTTGTGTCTGTCTCTATGGGATCTACAGACAGATCTTAACCACGTTTGTGTCTGTCTCTATGGGAATCTACAGACAGATCTTACCACGTTTGGTGTCTGTCTCTCTATGGGATTCTACAGACAGATCTTACCACGTTTGTGTCTGTCTCTATGGGATCTACAGACAGATCTTACCGCGTTTGTGTCTGTCTCTATGGGATCTACAGACAGATCTTACCACGTTTGTGTCTGTCTCTATGGGATCTACAGACAGATCTGCTGGCTCTGGCGCCAAATGGCCTCCTGCACTGCAGTCCAGCTGAATAAACGGCCGACAGCGGTCGTGACAGATGTATCTGCAGTCTGACAGGGGAAAGGAGTCACAGTTAGACAAGAGACTAGTTATTGAGTAGCTGATTAATGTTGAATGTTAGACTTAGTTAATGGTTCAAGTACATGACTGATATTGCCAAAAAAGGAGTCAACGGCTTAATACATTACATATCATGTTTAAACTATGGTGACTGTCGGTAATATAGTGTTTTAGAGCCTTTGGATGTGTTTCACATCAAAGTGAGGGTATTATCGCTATTCCTCCAGTCAACCCATCAGGTTAGAGCGAGGCTTCCTGGAGCCTCGCTCTCAAATGTGTAATTATCTCATCTGAGATAACTATATTGATTGGGCAAAGAGACATGGATAAAGTAGCAGTCCTCTTATAGTATTGAAGGAAAAATAACTAAAATGGTATGCTTACAAAATTGATTCAGAAAAATGTACTTTGGTAAAAGTCTTCCATAAAGTATTCTACACGTCAATGTAGTAAAGTATTTGATAAAGCAATACATTCAATGGAATCACAGTCAACTCATAACCAGAAAATGGTCAACATTGTTGACAATACAGTTTTGGAAAGTCAAAGCATTTCTCTTAATATTGAAAGAGTAATCCAATGAGGAACATTGATTAAACCTCGCTATTCTCGTCAAAAAGTATATTATGCAAATAAATGTATGCAAATTAGCTGAGAGAGACACAATCTCACACACACACACACACACACACACACACACACACACACACACACACACACACACACACACACACACACACACACACACACACACACCACACACACACACACACAGTTAATCATTGCCATAATCCCCTTTATTTATTATAAGCCTACACCAGAGAGATGGTGTATTAGGTTCTGTTTTTAAAGCCTACATCACAGAGAGATGGTGTATTGGGAAATCGTCTGGTACCGCCATCGCTAAGAGCTAGCAAAGGTCGTTCAGCAAAGTCACAACTGTTCTCGGTTTTGGGACCTCAGTGGTGGAACGAGCTCCTTGCCGTTCTCAGGACCGCAGAGTCGCTCAATATCTGGACTTGTATTGTATTGTATTATAGTACTTAACTGTGTAGCAACTGCAGTAGCTGCTATCATTGCTGTAACACGGGGAATTGGTTAGCCTAGCGATTGTTGTACTTGCACTTGGTTCTATGAACATCCTTACTGTACCGATAGCGATATATTGTTGCACTTCTTATATTTACAAATGTACTTATTGTAAGTCGCTTTGGATAAAAGCGTCTGCTAAATGCCCTAAATGTAAATGTATTGGGTTCTGTTTTTAAAGCCTACACCACAGAGAGATGGTGTATTCAATACACCATCTCTCTGTAGTGTAGGCTTTAAAAACAGAACCCAATACACTGTATTGGGTTCTGTTTTTAAAGCCTACACTACACAGAGACGGCTCAGGTCGTAACTCACTTGCGCAGCAGAGGCTCTGCTTGTAGAGACCCCAGACAAACTCTCCACACAGGTCGCACCAGGTCAGATGGGTGAAGCTGCAGGGCAGGAAGTCATGGCCCTTCCCGGTGTTCCTCGGATGGAAGAGGGGCCCTTCAACGCTTGCCACGCCACCTAGCAGGCGCACCACGTTGGCGCGCAGCGGTGGGCCGGCGGCTGACGCAGGCCCAACTAGCGAGGTCTGCGGGGCGGCCAGCTCGATGGGCTCATCGGTGCTGAGGTCCTTTAGCTCGATACACTCACATTTAGACATGCTTCACCCGGGCACCGGACCGGAGCATCCTGCTCTGCGAAGGGGACTCATGAAGCCAAATGCATCTACTTAGAGGCCTCGGAGATGTGTGATGATGAGCCGGTGAAACTGTACTTTATTAATTCCAGGCAGGATGGAGGATGAGGAAGCAGACAGGAAATAAGCGCCAGGGTTTTACTCATTTAGTCCATTGCTGTTGAATGTTGCGCTGCTTAAACCGGTTCTGAAAGAAGACACGTTCTTTATTATTAGCTGGTCACTGAAAGAGGATAATACACGCTTCTTATATGCTTTTCCGGACAGGGCATTACGCATAATGAGTGAATGTTGACGGATAAAGGGATAGGCTGTGATTTATGTCAGGATTAGTCACACATTGCACATGATTATACTATATGTTGCTCTGTAAAGGAGGCATTTGGAAAACAGTATTCTGTGCAATATGAATAAGAATCCAATATTTTCAATCATTGCAGAATTGAAAGGAACATAATTCTATCTAAATTTGCTCATATAACAATTATGATTAATAAATGTAATATATTGACCTACTAAAATATACATTTGTAAAGGGATGGGTTCATTAGTTTTAGATGATATTCAGTGCCATGTGATCAGCTGCTGTGTGCGACTCCACTGTGAGTTGAATCTGAACAGTCGCTCTGTCTGCCAAGTGGGTCAGCGCCCGTTACAGGGATATTCACACAGAGCGAACAAGTGCACATTGTGACTAGAATCTACAATAAGTTATCTGGAAGTGTTACTGCGAGTTACTATTAGATGGTTGGTCGTTGTTTATAACGTATAAGCACTTTATTCGGTCGTTCAACCAATCAATCGGCCCGGGACACTCCATTTGTTGTCGGACGTCACTATTTTTATTTTATTTTATCCGGAAACAAACCAAACACATAATAACATGTAAGATTTATATGCTCTTACCTCTTTTGATATTTCCTCGCGCATTAAATAAAGGGCATTGAAGTGGGGAGGAGGCCACATCGCCTGTCATCCTTCCATTCTCCTCTCACTGCGCATGCCCAGTAACCGTGGGATTAAATCTAATCCGAGCCTTCCTCCTACGAACGGTTGGTCACTCTCTCACGGGCTCCGTTAAAGGCGTTGTTTAAATATCAGATAGATAAATACATCAATTGTAGAATGAATAAAATAATCCATACGATATTTAAAAAAAAGTTCGTTTTAGGTCGGCAGATATTAGCAGGTGTTTACCATGGACTTGTTTACTAAAACGTGTGACTCTTAAATCCTGCTCCGGAGATATCTTTACCTTTTCCTCTAAAAGCCATTCGGTGACCCACTTGTGGAGAACACCCCCGGCGCAGATATGTGTCCTACATTCTCCCTCACTGGGAAAGGATCTCTGAAGCTCTAAGCGCAATGTTGTAGCCTACATATTATATAATAATAATAATTATTATTATTATACATTTTCATTTATCCTCATACATGATATTCATATAACTATGGATTATGCAGTTATATTATTGTATACTAACTATATTAATTAATATTTGCATGTTATTTAACATATATTATATACATAACATATGTTATACCTTCTTTTTTTTAATTACACCATTATAAAAAAGGACACTCTTAGTAAAGAATACAAGCACAAAAAAAAGGAAAGCGAAAAGTATATATTATTCTCTTTAAATAATAATGGTTAAAGGGGTAAGGGTTAGATACATTTCTCGATTGTGAATAGGTCAATAAATACATAATACATTGTGATGGGATACATTTTGATGTGAGTCCAGTTCTTTAGTTCTTTAGTCCTTAGTCCTATTATAAATATAATCAATATAGAACCCAAAGAATAGACTCACTGTGGTCACAGCTTTGAGTAGACCTTTAACAGTGATAATATCAGGACTATATCAATCAATAGTTTACCAACTAAGTAGACCACAAGTAGGCTTTAAGTAGAGCACAATGAACAGCTCCCGGTTAGGAGGAAGGAATCTGTTGTTGGCATCAGAGTAGCTGGTCTTGTTGTGTAGCCCCCAGGCCCGTCCAGGGTAACGCCAGAGGCCCCCACCCCCACAAGCAATCACCAAGGCCCACAGGGGCATACCCTCATGGTCCCAAGCCCCAGCTGACCTCAAACAACAGGACCCTCCGTATTGTTTGGCTGGCCGTAGACGGAGGCCTTTATTCAGATTGATTAAATTCACTGGTCAACCGTTCTTCTTTTGAACATCATTTTGAATTCTTTCTTTTCCCACAAGGCACAGTAATGCCGGTGGCTTTTGAGTATTATGCACTATTAAGTAAGCACATTATCATAACATTGCAATCCAAAGCACTGTTGTTCAGGTTTCTATGTTATTAACTGTATTCACTCTGTAGATTACCAACTAACTACCTGTCTCCCCCCAATAACAAAGTGTGGCCTCAGTCTGGAAACCAAGCATCCTCCAAGGTACGGCGTGGACGCCATATGGCCGATGACCCCAGTGATGACCCCAGTCTCAGTAACATCTCCTCCCAACCTGATCAACGTACTTAATCGCTACAGATTCATGGATATCTTTCAGCACATTTTTCATCTTTCATCATTTTAAATGGATTTCCTCGTGAAGTATTTAATCTATTCAACAATAGTATATGGATTTATATCTTGTTGTGAGAATAAATCAAATAAAAAAGCTCCACTGCACCATGTTGCCTTTGGCCTATAAAACGCGTTGCATCATGAAAATACGGAGAGGAGGGCCCAATATATCATGGCTCTTATTTGGGTTGACTTCTGAAAATATGTTTAATTGAGTCTGATCCTGTTTTTCAAGGAACATACAAGTTTGCCTATACAATGATTACACGCCATGACATTTCTAGAACATTGCAGTAGGTAAACATCCAAGCGTAGTAACCAACAGGGGCGAAGCACGAAGCTCTGAGTCCTATACAACAGCAACCTCCTCCCTTCACCCATGAACCTCCCTCACCTTTAACACAATCAATTGGGCAAACACAGGGATCTGTAGTGGCCATCAGGGTAGTCCCTAATTAACTGTTCATATCACATTTTGTGTCTGTGTGTGTGTGTGTGTTTGTCAGTGTGCACATTTTGAAATCTCACAACATTTCCTCCCTCCTAAAATTACTTGACCATGTTCGATGAGGTTATCTTGGAGTATCGCGCTCAAAAAGGACATGTTCATTTGAGCTCCTTTCAGTTTAAAGTGCTGCAACTGATTACTTGGAATAACTATTAGTGGCCCCTATGAGCTCACCTTGTCTCACGTCCTCAGTATCATCAGGAGATGAGGAGAGAGGCGGGGCACGGGGGAGGGTGGGGGGGGTGGTTTTTTTTACCGAAAGCTTGTTTAGTTGAAGACATGTTTTACAGTGTCTTTATAAGTGGTATTTGTATGTGTGGATATGCGAGTAGTCCGTGCTTGTGCTGGTTATGTACGTGTTTTATTATTATAACTTATAGGCCCTAGCCCAAATCCCGGGCTATACACCCAAGAGGAGCAAAGGAATTAATAAAAAAAAATGTATAGGCCCTAGCCGGCCCTATATAGTTACTGACAATGTTTGATACTATCAAAACACCCGAACGATGTTATGATGTATTAATGGAAGGGATTGCAGCTGTTATCTATCCCGTATATGATTTAACAAATTGGTGAAATCGCTGCATGTACTGTATGCATTATGTCAGGGGCAGTGGCGGCTGGTGATCAAAAATGTTGTTGGGGCACAGTAATAGACAGGGGGTCTGAGGTCCCCCCCCCCCCCCCCCCACCATAAAAAATCTGAATTAAATATATTTGTTTACCTGTATTCTGGTGCATTTTGGGGATGGCCACTACCTATTTTCCTACTATTGATTCAGATTCATAGCCTACATCCTGACTTGTAGGGCCTGGACAAGCTTACACTGCATATACCGACCTACTTTATGGCCATTCCACCAGCCATTGCTATTTGACCCATTGTTGTTATTCTGATATAGAGACAAATCATGATCACTGTCCTATAGCGTCCATTTTTTGTGAGTCTCAATGTCTACTTCAAATTAAGTTAGAAATATGGGACAGTTGCTTCATTTTGTTTATATGCTACAGGCCGAAAGACTAAATTAATATGTAACTTACTTGCTCCTTTTAAGTATAACATTGCTTGGTGGAGTCCAATTGCTCCACTGAAAAGGGTGGAAAGTGCTTACAACTCTCTGCTAGTTATTAGCGACCTTTCTCTTCTCTACATGTAGTTGTGGTGCGTGAATGCTGCTGAGGGAGGTAGCCTATTTGATTGATTCGCTGAATTGTCCAATCATGTGGTAACAACAAATAGAAAAGCGATACCATTGGCCCTGGGCAGAGTGGTAGATATAACAGAGTGGCGACACTTCCATTGGACTCCGTTGTAGCGCCTACTTCCGGGATATATGGAGCCTCGAATAGTTCCAAACAACCATTTTACGGCGTAGGAGACCGTTCATTTCCATTGCTGGCCGCCGAGTAACTTCTGAGGTAAATTGATTAAATAGCTACCTCTTTTGAATTATCAACTGTCTATATTGTATCAGAGGCCCTTTATGATGCATATACTGATATTTATTTGTATATGCACAGCGTAATTATATATATATATGTCTTGTAGGGATGGGAAGATTCACCGGTTCGCACCGATGCATCGTCATAAAAGCTCACGATGCGATGGCCCGGATCAAAAATGGGTGCATCGGTACATTGAATACAATGTGGGATGAACACGCGATGCATCGTACCTAAAAAATTTTGCATCGGTATAATCCGCGTACAATTGTATATATTTCTAGATTCCCCTCTCTAACTGTTGCTCCTAAACGCGCTCTCAATCTCCACTGCTGTCAGTGGCAGATTTTCGTGAAGTGTCGCGGCCAAGTATCGCGCGAGTTGAAGGAGTGTTCGGGAGAGTTACAATGGCTGACGAGGAGTTATACGTCCCTAAAGCCTTGCAATATAGTCCAAGGTTTGGCAACAACTATTGGCTGTTGCAAAGAAAGATGGAAAATTGTGATAAGACCCATGCAATAATGCAAAATATAGTCGTGGTGCCATTAAAGTTACACAGGCAGCACGACTTATATTTAGGTACTCACCTGAAGAAGGCGACATGGTGAGACGTCTGGCCTTCATCCTCCGATTCATCTATGGCTACAGTGGCTGCCTCAACAAGTACACCTGCGCAAAGTATTTCCACCTTTTTTCATGCCCCGCTGGCTACCAACTCAGCTCGATCAAAGGCAATAACCGAAGGCCATTGCCTTCCTTTATATTTGCAAAGATATTCAGCCTTACAGTGTTGTTGAAAACGAGGGCTTCCAATACCTCCTACACATTCTGGAGCCGAGGTACCACATCCCGAATAGGAAGCTTTTCACGGATTAAAAGAATCCCCTCTTCTGTATGAAAAGTGAGGCATGAAATAGCTAAATCGTTGAGGCCAATCCAAAAGAGTTGCCTATTACAGTTGATGGTGGGAGCTGACGTCTGCGCGCCACTGACTCTTCCTATGTCACCCGTAACGGCACATTACATCCGAATGAAGAGTGGGGTTTTACAAAACCACGTCCTTCAAACCCAGACCGTTCAACGAGGTCCTCAGCACAGGGAATAATCTGGGACTTTTACTGAAGGACGTTTGTTGCACAAGGAACATCGCAGACAAAGAATTCCCAGCGTTGGTCACGGGACAACGCAAAAAATATGTTACTGGCTGGAAGTTCGTGCAGAGATAAACCCCCATGTGCGATGCATCGCGCAACACGCTCAATCTTGCCTCACAAAAATCCCTGAAGGTGGACAGGGTGTCAGAGCTTCTGGTGAAAGTGAGGAAGATTACAACTTTTTTTCCACAGAAGCCCACAAGCAATACTGAGGTTCTTCAGTGAAATGCAGGCCCAGTTACACATGCAAATCACAAGCTCATCCATGATGTTCCCACAAGATGGAACAGTTCACTTGTGACATGTTGGAGCGTTTTTGGGAGCAGCAGCCAGCTGTGTTGATTGACACTCTTCTGTTCAAGGAAGATAAAGAGGGGAGAAAGGATTAGCTCAGCCTGACAGCCAAGACGTGGACATTGACACTGATCCCAGAGGTCATCAATATTGATGCCCTCTGAAAGTAGTCACCAACACTCCCTCAGTGAGGAAAAACACCCCACTATCTCAATGATCTCCCAATACAGGCCACACTTCGAAGATGCATTTCCAAGCCAGTATGAGAGCGATCTGCTGGAAATTTCTGTGATGAAGGAGCGATTCCGACAGGATTTTGATGGTCGCTACACGTATCTCCAAGACCTCCTCTACTATGCTGCAGTGCTCGATCCACGGTTCAAAGACCTGGCTTTCTTGGAAGACCACGGCACCAAGGACATGGTATTCACGAAGCTAACAGCAGAGGTGGTGATGATGGAGGAAGAGGTAAGAATATACTCCATAAACCGTAGCTAAACCTAGCTAAACCGTAGCTAAACTATTTGTTACTTGAATTTACCTGTGTCTTCTTTGAATTGGAAAAAGAAATCTAGCAGCTAGTCTCCTTTATACTATTTATATGTTCCCATATATATATATTTTTGTCAGGCAAGTGACAGTGGCACACTCAATGAGGGCCAGGCAGGTGACAGTGGCACACTGACTGAGGGCCAGGCAGAGGTTGACAGAAGCCCAGAGGAAGAGAGAGGTTTGTTCTGATAGGAACTGTGCCAAAAGCTATAAAATAATGTTTTAAGATGCATTTATTATATATATATAGTTATAAAGTATTATTTAAATAATATATATGGAATGGAACAAAAGAGCACTGTGGATATCAGTTGTGTTAAAAAAAATGTCAAAATTATGACATACAATACTATCTTACAAAGTTATGACCTGCAATACTATCTTACTATATTATATATATATATATATATATATATATATATATATTATATATATATATATATATATATATATATATATATATATATATATATAGTAAGAAAGTATTGTAAATCATAATTTTTACATATTTTTTTAACACAACTGATAATTCACTGTGCTTTTCTGTTCCATTCCATAGATGATGTCCCCCCCAAGAAGACAGCCTTGAACCAGATGTTTGGGGATTTCCTCACTGCGAGAGCACCAATGAAGACCACAAGGGAGAGAGGGCTAGGGCAGAAATCTTAAAGTACAGAGAGAAGGGATTCTTTAGCTTTGAGTGGTGATGTGTTGCAGTGGTGGAAAAAACAAGTGGAATCTTCCACTGCTTTCAGCCTTTGGCAAAGAGCTACCTGTGCATCCACGCAACGAGTGTACCCTCTGAAAGAGTGTTTAGCACGGCTGGGGACATAGTTAACAGCAAGCGCAGTTTGCTGCTTCATCCTGATCATGTGGATCAACTCATATTCCTTAAGAAAAACCTGAAAATAGGACAAATTAGTTAAATTTAGTGTGTGAGGCAGTTGATCCACATGTTTAGGATGAGAAGCAAACTGTGTGTGTGACTGTCAGGTATAGTGAAAAAATGTTACATTCAGAACACACTTATGCACATACATACACATTACACACACATACACATACACATCACACATACATGTTTTCTTTTGTCAGAAACCTTGTTACTGATTTGTTGTCTGACAAACAAAAATTTTACATTCAGAACACAACACACATGCACATAAATGTTTTCTTTTGTCAGAAACCTGGTTACTGATTTGTTGTCTGACAAATAAATAAATCATTATGTATCATATTAAATTGCATAGAATTGTATTATTTAGCATCGCATCTTGTTGAATCGCATCATGTCGAATCGTATCGTGTCGAATCGCACTGCATCGCAATAGGGGTGAATCGTATCGTATCGCATTAGTAGCTGCTTTTATGTATCTTGAATGTATCGGATCGTTGGCAGTGCATCGAGATGTGTATCGCATCGTCCTCCTGATGGAGATGCACATCACTAATGTCTTGGTAGTCGACCGATTGCCGGCTAGTTTGTTAGCTTGATTTCACCATCTATGAAGGTATCTCCAGGGGTAAATTGATTAAATAGCTACCTCTTTTGAATTGTCAACTGTCTATATTGTATTAGGACCTTTTTGATGCATATACTGATATTTATTTGTATATGCACAGCCTAATATATATATTTTTAGCTTGGTAGACGACTGATTGCCTGCTAGTTTGTTAGCTCGACTTCACCATCTATGAAGGTATCTCCAGGGGTAAATTGATTAAATAGCTACCTCTTTTGAATTGTCAACTGTCTATATTGTATCAGGACCTTTATGAGGAATATACTGATATTTATTTGTATATGCACAGCGTAATTATATATATTTTTATCTTGGTGGGCGACCGATTGCCTGCTAGTTTGTTAGCTCGACTTCGCCGTGTTGATGGTACCTACACAAACAATTACAAAATTCAGTAGTGAATCTAACTTTTAGTTTGTTTAGTTATTTAGTTAGTTATTTATGTTGGATTGTTAGGATAATTTAGGTTGATTTAAGGATGGGGTTTTATGATGCCGATAGCTAGTAGAAATAAACAGTGTGTTTGTTTAATTTATATCCTGGAAAGGGTGATGTTCAGCACATGAAGCCCTACAGAATGCCGCCGCTTCAACAAATGCTGATTGTGATGGGCAGTAAATTTAACCTGTATGGCTTTTTTAATTGTCTCCTTTCCCCAACGTATTTGGTCTATTTTCCTGTCCAAGGGCTCTAATTTGGGTCGGAATTAAACACTTGTTTTTTAAATTCTTGTTGACTGAATTGTTTCTCTTTCTTAGGGCCAAATTGATTCTTTTTTGTTTTACAGAGCCCTCTCTGCGCTCATCCTTCTCAATAATTTTTCCTTTTCTAGTTGCCTATAAGTCTCCCACAGTCGCCCCATCAGTCCCTGGCAGTCGGGTCCCTGGAGCAGCTGTCCCTGGAGCAGCGTGCCCTGGTAAAGTTATAACTTCACTGTTGACCCCTGACTGACCGGCCTCGGCACACACATCCCTGGGAACACCTGCCCCTGGATCACCTGCCACTGAATCACCTGCCACTGGCAATGTGGCCTCTTGATTTTCTCTCTGTCTCCTGTCATGTCTCCCTTCAACGCTCTTGAAATCCACCTCAATTTCTCCCTCCTAATCTCTGTAAAAATTACAAGGTAATGTTTGCTGTTTATATGTATTTTGCCTTTGCATTTGCAACTACTGTCATCTCCAATGTAAGAGAAAATGAATTGAAGCGAAACATTTCTGGTAAGGTGAATTAAATCATCTGCCACAATCAGAAACCAATAAAATGTATAAATGGATCTACGGCCAAATGTGTCTTATCTACATTGTGTGCAAATCCTAGAGAAATCCCTTGACTTCTGGGTTGTTTTTTAAATCTGAATGTACAAATTAGAAAATTAGGTAATCTCATTCGGAGTGTAGTCTATCCTTGAATTACATGAAATGGGGAGAATATCGTTAGCTGCATGGATCTTACCAAAGTTTAAATTGGCGCAATAATGTGTGTTCCGTTGCACTTATCCGGAGGCACCCTCACAGAAGGGGGTTTCCTCTCTTCGGTTTAGGGCGATGGAATGAAAATTGTTGGGGACCTGCATCGTGGCCTCAACTTCAACATCCCAACTACTTTTGTGGCTTTGAATTGGTCATTTTTCAAAGTGTAACCTGTAGATAGGCTGTTAAGATCAGTTTCCATTGCGCTTTACAAATATCATTGGAAAATTTTGGAAAGTCATAATTCTCTACACTTACAATTATTATGCCCTTTGAAATGCTAGCAAGTGAATCTGACATTACTAACCGTTACATAGTTTGGACTGTTGCTGACTGTCGCGTAAGTGTTTGATGGCTGACCATTGCCATCCATTTTTTCCTGCGCTCTTTGGTCCTTGGAAGCCGTACATGTGGTAACCCTTCTCGGACCGATTGGAGCATCCAAATGTCTGCACAGCCAACCATGGTATGACCATTTATCTATAAAAATGTTTGTAACCAAGGAATCATGACACACATTGAAGATCACAGAGCGGGTAACAACTGTTCCCTCAACCACTTATTGCCCCACACCTTTTGAGAATAAGGTTAGAGTTCATGACCAAACGAGGATCCTCCCTCCATAAAACCATTTTGAATTTGCTTCAGGGCTATTATAACTTATAATAGCCCTGAGCAAAATTCAAAAATTCAAACTTTATGCCATTACAAGACTTTATAATTTATAAGTCTTGTAATGGCATAAAGTATTAGTATATTTGCACACGTTATATGTGTAATGGTTTTCCCTAAGTATATATAGTGTTCCCTGCTGGTGTCCATTGTTGTAATCTGTTCACAACAATCGAAATCACTTGTTCTTGTCACACTAATTGTTTAAAAAAAAAATACAATTTCATTCATCCAAGGCGTAATGAGTTGTTATTCTTTAATATATTTGATACTTTGTGTGGCTTTTATCTTTAATGAATCATGGGTGACATCTGAATAACTTATGATTTTAAAAAAGATGTAAAGGTAAAAGTTAAGGTTAGGCAGTATGCTAACACGAACCTGAAGCTTGTTCCTCCCAAAACTTAAAAAACGTATCTAATTAGCTTTCAGTTGGTCCCCCCTACCACTCTAAAACGGACATTTACAATAATGCAATAGAAGCAGTAAAAAAATAAACTGTAAAAATTACAGTCAGACAAATAACTTGTATGTGTTTTTTTTCATTCATATTTACCATCCATAATTGAACTTCTCTGCTGTCGTCCCATAGAATAACATTGAAAAGCGCGGCCGTGGTTTGGAACTATTCAGGCTTACATGAACCACGTGACAACCACGTGACCACCCTGTCGGCGAGATCATAGCTGTGCAACTCTCTCTCTATAGCTCTGGCCCTGGGGCGCACACGGGTGCGACCAGAGGGCTAATTATCTTGCGCCAATGAAAAGCTGTCTCTGCTTGATAGACAGCCAAAAGTTAGCAAGCTTACATCGACTTTGTAGTATATTGATCAACTGTTTAGCTGCGCCGTTTTATATTTTTGGTCGTTAAACAGTGCCATCTAGTAGTGACTAAATTATGCTGTAATGCCCGGATGTTGACTATATGTTCGGGTCGGAGAGTGCCAATAATACGAGATGCAGACGTGTGGAAGTTTGTCTCCGTCTTACTTAACTGTTATGGATATATTAACGGTTTAAGATAAGTCCAAGTTATTACAGTGGCGACGAGGATGGGATCCTTTTTAATTGAAAAGGGGATTCCTTTTGCAGATCTCGTGAATAAGTTTTAGACGAAAGTAACGTCGACATGACTCTACAAGACAGCTAGCTAGCAAGACGAGCCAAGCTCGTGTAGCGTAACGGTGCAGTATGTCAGCAGCCTTCATCGGAAACCTTGGTGAATACAAGGAAGGTCAAGAAGACTTCGAGTCATACCTCGAGAGGTTTGAACAATGGATGATCGTAAATGAAGTGGATGGAGAGAAACAGGCCAACGTTCTCCTGTCTGTAATAGGCGCAGAATGCTATGGACTGTTAAAAAACCTCTGCATACCAGATAAGCCAAGTAGCCTTACATATGCAGTGCTGAGCGGGAAACTAACAGCCCATTATAAGCCCAAGCCATGAGTTATCGCGGAAAGGTTTAAATTTCAAAAAAGGAACCAGCATGAAAATGTGTCGGAGTATGTGGTGGCGTTGAAGCACCTGTCCACACATTGTGAATTTGGTCCCCATTTAGACGAAGCATTGAGGGACAGATTTGTTAGTGGCTTGAGGTGGAGGCTATTTCAAAGAATAGTTGCTATACTGAAAAAAATCTGCCATTGCAAAAGCATGTGAACTGTCTTTTAATCAATGGATAATGGCATTTCGGAAGAATACATGGAGTTTGCCAGCAAAATGAAAGGACCTGCCACGGTGAATAAGATAGACAAGAAGAGAGCAAGCAAAGGTGCGTGGAAAAGCAAACCAATGACCAGCGAGTGGAAAAGCAAGACCGCAAGTGACAATTTCAGACCACAGAGAACAGAAACGCACCAACCCCGTTACCGATGTGGCGGTAGCAATCATGCAGCGCAAGTATGTAGGTTTAGAACAGAGACATGCCACAAGTGTTCAAAGGTAGGACACATAGCAAAGATGTGTAAAACTAAAAATAGGCAGGGACATACACAGTATGTGGCTGAACACAGCAGTCCAAATGACACTGTAGGAAATTGTGATGAACTGTTCGGGCCTTATTTCATTTATACAGTGTACACCACATATACTGTGGGAAATGAGAAAAAGGACATTAGAGTAATTGTCAGTTAGGAGGAACTCCTCTAGAGATGCAGCTTGACACAGGAAGCTGCCGTAAAATCTGGTTTCTGAGATAGTGTATAAGAACATCTCATCTCATCTGCCACTGAGAGAAAGTAAGTGTGGCTGTCAAACCGTTTTCTGGTGATTAACATTCCCTTGATGGGACAAGTGACTGTCAGGGCGAATATGGGAACCAGAGTGGTGATTTACCCTGTAGTGATAGTGAAAGGTGATCCGACCAGCCCTCCTTGGCCGTAAACTGGCTCACAACTTCAATTAGACGGCAAGCATATTTCTCAGTATAACAGCAGGGGGTTGTTAATAACGCAGATGTAGAGGCAGGTGTTGCAGAGACATAAGCAGTGTTTTTCTGAGGAGCCTGACGACTTATTCGTGAGTGTTAAAGGCCAGCATCACAGTAAAACCAGATACCATAACACCGGTCTTCAGGGAAGGGCCAGACCAAGTGCTATATGCACTAAAAGACGCAGTCGAGACAGAGTTAAACAGGTTAGAAAAAGCAGGGATTATCTCAAAGATAGAACATAGTCTAGTATAGTAGTGGTACCCAAATCAGACAAGTCAAATTCGTAATCTGTGGCGACTACAAGGTCACAGTAATCAGAGGTGTCCGAGGAGAGAGAGCTATCCACTACCGAACGCCGAAGATCTTTGCCACATTGGGCCGGGAGCATTCTCTTTTAGCAGAATTAGACCTGTCACATCCCTTACAACAGGCTGGAGTTTAGAGAAAGGACTCGAGAAGTATTTTGACATATAAATTACTCACAAAGGACTGTTATGAGTCTACCATAGACTTTCATATGGGGTTTTGCGTGCGCCCTTCTATGTTTCAGAAACGTGATAGATGACCAGATCTTACAAGGCTTAGAGCATGTACCTGCTTCTTAAGATGAACACCTGGTCACGGCAGAACAAGAAGCTGAGAGCACCTAAGGAACTAGAGGAGGTACTTTTAGCACGGCTGGAGAGCTTCAGGTGAGAGTATAAAAGAGGCAAAATGCATCTGTCATGCAGGAGGAAGGTAAGTACACTGGGTATCTGAAGATAAAGAGGTGACTGCAAACCCACTGGAGTACGGTTGCCGCAATAGTAAATGTCTACCCCAGCCTACAAATGTCACAGTGAGCTAATACGCGTCAATTTCTTAAGGATCTGTTGAAAGCTTATCTATGGCCCGTTGTCATGAAAGACCTGCTCGACGCGTTACTGCAGCCACACACAACTTAACTAAAGATACGAAGAATCGATGGAAAGACAACGCCTGAGTGCGCTAGCGGTCATTCAAAAATGCATAGTGCAAGATAACAGCTACTGTGAAGCAAGCTCATGTCAACATATATGGAAATATGGGACGAGAAGACCCATCGGCTGATTGCGTCGCGCACCTGCCTTAATGGGCAGAAGTATACTATAGTCACAATGATAGAGAAGGAGGCTTTGGCCGATAATATTTGAGCGTGACCAAATTTCAATAAAGTACTTTATGACCGGCAAGTTCAAGTAGTAACCGACCAAAACCCCTCCTGCGATTTCTTTAGGTCCCAGTCGTAAATCCCCACGACTAGCCTCGCTTTGCGAAATGCAGCGATGTGCCCTGAGCACTGAATGGTTTATACTACAGTGTAATAGTAGCATCGGTTTTCAAAACTATTGTGCGTTGTTTGGATCTTATAGGTTGGTGTGGACCACTAGTGTTAATGATAAGAAATTTCGCGGACCACCTCATGATATGACCCTTAATAAAAATGTCTATTTTACACTCAGTTCTGAAATGAAAATAAAAAATTTCATTATTATTTTTTATTTTATCCCTTTGGTTTTCACGGACCACTCTTATGCAGTTACCCCTTACAGGACCACTAGTGGTCCGCGGACCAGCTACGTTTTGGAATACTGGTATATAGAGTATCAGGACGTCAGCGAAAAATGCCAAACGCAGATGCATTATCTAGGTAATGCGGGGAGAGGAAAATATATAACAGTACAAGAGTGAGAGTAGTATCTTTTATTTCTCATAGTAATTGAAGTCTCACCTCCGTGCTAGGCTACAGAGATTGCACAGAGCACTTCTATAGACCCAGTCCGATGCAGTGTGGACGCTGTCTCGGTCCGGTTTGCGCCGAGTAATCTATTTCAAGGATGACACCCTGGAAACCATACTTTCTCCGAAGGAATAACGGTCTGTGAACAAGGATGCTTTTCTCGTGAGAAATTTATCCAGAGTGTCTATCCTGCCGCAGCACAACGAAGAACCATACGGACTACAAGCATGACTCCACCACCAAAGGAGACACCTGGAGGGTGCAAGTATGAAGAATACTTAGCCAGGATAGCAACTAATGGTGGATGGCCAGCTAGACTAGTAGGGAGATAACATGCGGTATACAGCAAGTGATGCATTGATCAGAGTGTGAGGAAAAACTTTCACCAGCAGCTATAAGTACCACTTACACTGTTGGCAGTGGTCCTCCCAGTCAACATTTCCACATATGGGGCCCCATATTGGGTATAGTATGGGCATTAGTAATTGTATATTTTAGATTGCATGTGGAATGGGTTACCAATCTGGTTTTAGCTTCCTGGGTTCCAACAGCGGGCCCACCCGTAGTTAGCCCATATGGGCTTTTAATAGGGTTCTATGACTGGGGTCTTAGGTGGTGGTTCCAAATGAGGCAAATATTTTATATCGTGAACCATACCTTTAGACGCCCCACCTGTTTAGCGCTATATGGGGATTCAGCTGGGATCTAAAGGGGCCTTAAGTGGGTTTCAGCTGGAGCAACCTATTAGAACCATGATAGGCGTCACCTGTGTCCGCCCATTTAGCGGTTCCATCTGTTATTTGCTCACTAGAGATTCGCAACAGGGGCCCAGCCTGAGTTAGCCCAATTATGTGGCTTTTAGTGGGTTTTCTGACTGGGTATTCGAAGTGGGTTCCAAATGCGGCAATTTTATATCTGAACAAACTGCACCTTTGCGCCACCTTGTGTGTTTCCTGTATGGGTTTGAACTGAGATCTGTAGTGCGTCCATGTGTGTGGTTCTCAGCGGGGGCTCCCATTATACTTACGATCCATGTAGGCCACAGTTGTGTTGAGCATCACGAGTTTAGCCCATGCTTTAACCCACTTAGGCCCATCTGCAGATTACCAGTTCGAAGCCCATATCAGGCCAACCACAGTTTAGGCCAAACGGTGACCGCTTCAGATCTAAAAATTTACCACTGTGGACCCATTAGACCCAGTCAGAAACCCAGAATGGCTAAAAGTGTGCCTAACAAATTTAAGCAAATTTAAATTTAACCAGGGTGAAAAACAAACAAAAAAAACAATTACGACTGTTTATTTTGTATAACAAAGTGCACATCAGACAAAAAAGAAACAAGAAATATATGCTACACTTATTACTGTCTAATCTCATAAAAAACAAAACTATATAATCACAACACCAAAAAGAACCAACTTACACTGTCCTTACCATCCTTTATAAACAAATCAAATTCAAACCTTACCGCTGATGAGAAAAATACAGCGTCACATAAAACAGGCTATTTCCGGAATTTGCACATTGGACAGCTAAAGTGTGTGCGTA